>VDFB02249053.1:0-27108 GCA_007258455.2 Sequoia sempervirens
GCCATATTTGGGGTGTGATGCTTGGCCAAAGGATGCAAATCATCTTGTATATTTTTGACAGACCTGTTGGTTGCTTGGTCATTTTGATATTGTGCTAGAGTGTTATCTACTAGACCGAGTATGTCGCCAGTTTGGGGAGAGATAGGGATGAGTTCTTGATACTTATGAGGCTTGTTTTGGTCAGATGACATGGGAGGTTTGTGTATGGGGTCTTCAACTAGATATAGATATTGTTATTGCTGAGTTCAAAGAACCTGCCCTAGTTGATTGGGGTTGGTCGGTTGGTCCCATAGATCTAGGTACCTCTGATGACTATGATGGGTGGTGGTCTCTCCGCAAGCCCTTGAGACTCACAGTTCCTGCCCAGGGGTACTCCTGCTTTAGGTAGATCAGGTATTATAGGTCATCATGGGGAGCGACAACATATTGAGGTCCTTATAGAGCAGTTGGATAGAGCTCAGGGTAGAGCTCATCGTGATGGAGCACAAGGTGATTAGGATGAGCAGCCACCTCAGGTGTAGGGTTTTAGGAAGGTTCCAGGTCCTCCTCCACTAGCTAGTGATGGATACATACTATTAGTGTAGATTACTGTTGCCATAGATGTAGAGATAGCAAGATGACAGGTTACAGAGGCTTAGATAGATATTTTGAGGGCCGAGCAGGATAGCGAGAGTGGTTGATGGCATGCTATAGAGGATTTTGTACAGTTGTTGACCATAGAGAGATACTCTCAAGGAAGAACATGATCAATATTTCTAGAGGTCTACCTACTATCAGAGTTTATATGAGGTTGTTGTTCCTAGGGGTACTCAGCATCCACATTTTGGAGAGCCTAGTTCTATGGGTGGTGATGGTGTAGTTGGTGGTGGAGGTGATCATTCTATGAGACAACCATATCATTTTGGTGATCTATAGGGTTTTCTTTTCCCATTGGGGTCTTACTTTGGTACTTGATCTTTATGTTAATTGTTCAGAGGCATTATGTATTTTGTATGCCTATACTCATCAACCCAGTCAAGGCCTCATATAGATATTGTGATTTTGTATATCTTATCGCATTGATGATGTACTCTCCTTTTTTATGATGATATATATGATATATATACCAAGTATTTGATTCATTCTCATTTTATTCTCATTTGATTATGATATATGATGATGTTGTTATGAATGAATGCCCCATACATGATGTTTTTATTGATTTAATATCATCATGATGTATGTTGAAAATATTGTGGATGTAGAATGGTACTAATGATATTGCTATGCAAATTTCACTCTTTAGAAGAAATTTTGATGATAGATAGAAATGTGATGATAATTTAGAAGAAATATTGATGATAGAAATGTGATGATAATTTAGAAGAAATATTGATGGTAGATAGAAACATGATGTTAATTTAGAAGAAATATGGATGGTAGATAGAAATGTGATGTTAATTTAGAAGAAATATGGATGGTAGATAGAAATGTGATGTTAATTAGTAGTTGATGAGTTTCTTTTGCTTTTCTTTTAGAGAATTTTCAGTTTGAACAATCCATTTTGATATAGAAAATAAATATGATGCAGTAGGGTATTAATGACCAAGGCGACCTTGTATTTATTGCATGGACTTTGACTCTACAAACAAGGAGTATTCTTTCTCATACCAGACATACGGAAACCCTATTAGAGTGTATGGGCGAGAAGCTTTAAAAACATGTCAGACCAGTAACACAAGAGGTATTAAGAACCTAACATGTCACTATTACATGAGATGTTTCAAAGATGACTTCCACACATAGAACAAAGCAATTATTCACCATGGTAGTATAACAAGACTATCCACAAACAAAAAATTGAAATGACGCTCAATTGCCCCCATTCCTTCTCTAAATCCTTATGGACATCCTTGAGAGATCCTAGGAATGAGTCAATAGTGTAAATCACAAAAAAAATAAGACAACAAAAGATAAAACAATGCCATTATATCACTTACCTTATTTTTTTTGGGTGGGTCTATTATCTGGTGTTGATCATGTCTATCGTAGGAATAGATCCATTAAGACATATCTTAGGATGTTGTTGGGTCTTGTCAAAAAGATATGTATTTGATACTTGGATTTGTTTTAGTTCAATTTGTGATCAAATTCTTTCGTGATTGTCTACTTGAAAGTCCAATTGTTGATGCTTTCATTGTTTTGTTTGTTTTGTCAAAGGGTGAGTGTGACAATCAGTTTATTATGGGTGATGTCTTATTGTGAATTGTGATGGCGGACATGGGTCTTTTTTATTTTTCTAAGTTTTATGATGTTGTTTTTGACATTTTCTGGGGACTAACCTAGGGTCTCGGGGGCTAATAAGCCTTTCCTAC
Organism: Sequoia sempervirens; assembly: GCA_007258455.2. NCBI lineage: Eukaryota > Viridiplantae > Streptophyta > Pinopsida > Cupressales > Cupressaceae > Sequoia > Sequoia sempervirens. Next base: position 2,355 of record VDFB02249053.1, read on the forward strand.
ATTGTACATGCAGAGGCTCGTAGTTTTCTTGGTTTGAGTGTTTTTGACCTTTTTTGTTTAGTGAATTTTTTCAGCTTTTGTATCTTTTGACTAAGTTGAAACAAAGCATGTTGGAAACCTAAGGGGAATGACCTAGGGTCTCAGGGGCTAATGATTCTTTCCTATGTTTTACATGTAGAGATCACGTAGTTCAACCATTTGACTCAAAGCATAAACTATTTTTGGGTAAACAACATTGATAATCTAGATTGATAGTCCACTTATGTGTCTAGAGGATATGTTGCAGGAAATCTAATTGAACTAGCTGTGAGATTCAAGTAAATGTTGATATCTTAGACTGTTTGAGTGAAGGAATAACCCCATGATGTGTAATACCCCACCACGTGAACCCCAAATGAAAACTAGAGAATTACAATAAAAGCACAATAATTTTTGTATTTTTATTTATTTGTTTTTATTTTTTTAAAGGAAAATGTAACACATAATGGACATGAAAAAATAATGCATACATTGCAATGAAAGAAATAAATTATATTCCACATCCTCTGGGGTACACATGACAACATTACTAACGTAAACCCATACTAAGACGATGTTTAACTAACTACAAGTAATCCACATAACCATTATTTACAATTACTAGATGACATACATAAACCATATGTCACATCTATGGATGTAATTATACATATTTCCACAAATACAACACCATTAAGAATCACACAATGTGAAACGATAACTCATAATAGTACCAAGCATCAATATACATTTCAAGCATGATAAGCATCCATCAACAATCATAAATTAAGGTCAAAGGTTACATTTGTTACAATGATAATAAAAGTTACATCGTATAAGAGATACAATAATACAGATGTGTTCCCCAACATGAACTGAAACAATACATTAAAATATAATATTACAACTAAAAAGGTGAATACAAGTAACAATACTGGTCCCATCTCAGTACAATTTGAGAGTTGCTGCAAGAGGATCATATTTGCACATCTCGATCCTCAGCTAGGGACCCAATGTGGTGCATAGCACATTCCACCCAACCACGTGGACCTGAAAGTCCACCCCCCATGCTAGGAGTTGACAAGAAAGATCCTTGTTCCTCAACCAAAATAGTCAAAAGAACCAAAAGAAAACTAGTCTCCATAACAAGGATAACAATAGTATAAGATAACAACCCTTAACATTGCCATCACATAGCCACATAAAAAATACTAAAAATTCCAACAAACCCAAATGCCAATATTATAGATCAACACTAAATAGCCATTAGAGGTGCCAAAAACAATAGGATCCAAAAAATTCAAATGAAATCACATTGTCAATCAATAATAAATGTCAAGGGAACCTTTTATTAACATCAATCAAGTAGCCATGAGGCATGTGTACAACACTAAAAGATAGAATTTGGAAGCTTCAACAATAAACACCAACAACCAATTGCCTCATCAACATCAACAATTCAATTAGTTCACTCCTAGAGGCAACCAAACAAGGAAAAATAAATGCGTACTTTAGGAGAGTGTCATCGCATGGCCTTACATGGATTAGCCAAGCAACCTATCACAAGGTACTACCTCCATCTATGGTTATCCATGCTATGTATCTCAAGGTGACCACTCCATAGGGTGACTCATGCGGGACCACTTACCTTTCATGAGGACAAGGCATTGATCTTACCAACTAAGTCTTCTCATCCCATCCTTAGCCTCTAAAAGAACTAATAGTATGGGTGAGCCTCATAATTAATCTTGTTTAGTGTTTAAATGCCCAAACCCACTAGTTCATTAATTACATTTTCACTTGGTAAAGAAACTCTTCCATGGGTTACCCTAACAACCCCTTTGTGCATTAGACCCCCATGAAGAGCCACTCCCTAGGAGTACCCAACCAAAACACGCAAGGGGTGTACCTCAACTCATATAAAATCAAGGTGTACATAACATAGTACATCATACAGGGAAAAACCTATCTTGCAAACCCATTCCATATTATTGAAACAAGAACAAGGAGGTACCACCCACAATAACTCAAAATCAGAGAAAAAAAAATCAATGCATCACAAAGATCCAACCATGGAAAAATCAACGTAAATCAAGTTTATCCATTGCCTCTGGAAGCTAAAAACACCAGAAATCCACAAACTCCCACTGAGGGAAATTCAACACTTTGGGTACCCAACCAACATGAAATAAGACTACAAGAAAGTCACTGCATAAAGTCCCCTTGATCAGAATTAACACAAACATGTAGACTCACATCAAGGAACCCACAAAATGACTATATAACTTTTAGAATCACAAAATAACAAGAGGAATAAAAGGGGAAATATCATAATGAGACCTTCAACTAAATTAATTCTAATATAAACAACTCCATACAAATTTATCACAATAATATGTATCAACCTTAAATTCCAATCAAATCAATCATCAAAATTATTGATTATAAAATTAAGGATAAATTCATACAATATACCCATTTCGTCAGTATAAATAAACTTTCAAAAGATATCAAATCATTGTCAATAATCACATATAACTCAAACAATAAAACTTGATCTCTATAACTTAATGAAATTATGAAATGTTAGCTTAATGTATGAAACTATTTCAAGGATCATGGATCATAAAAAGTGCTAACAAAAATGGAGAGATGATATATATATATATATATATATATATATATATATATATATATATATATATATATATATATATATGTCAAACACGATAATATATTATAATCCAATTAATAAACTAACATAATAAAAATATGGTATGGTTTTTACCACCACAAAACATTAAGATTTTATCAATATATTGCCTAGAGCATCATTGTTCCTGATTTACCCATGGTTTATAGAATATAAATATAAGAGAATCATTGTTGCTAGTTTAATTCTATAAGATGTGAAGAATTAGATATTAAAATAATATTTATTTAATTCTTAAATTAAAAGAAATATAAAAGAATTAAAAGAAAGCACAAATTAATACTATAAAATGAAAACCCAACTAAGAGAATATATAAGAAGAAGTAAATATATACTTCATAATTTAATTTCCATTATATCAAAAGAAACCTCAATTTCATTTTTTTAACCTACCTTCCATCTTAAATTAGATACAATAATTAATAATATTCTAAAAGCACATATTTTTTTTTTTTCCCTCTTAATGAATAAATGAGAGGATTCCATATTTAAACCATGATATAAATACAATTGTACTTGCATATATACATATATATGCGTATTAGTATTTTCTTTAAACTTACTCTAATTTATTCACTTCATTAACTAATTATCTACCTACAAAAAACCACCAAATAGAATGTGAGATTCATATGTTCCTTGAAACCTATTTACATTTTACCTCTAAGAATTGAAGTCTCAATGAACGAATTAATAATAGTTATAGTTTGTCATGTACTCGTATAAGTATATATTTATATCAATTAAGATAATAATCAATCAATTACATTTTATTTATACACTCATTAATAGATTTTATAATATAAGTCAAGAAAACTATTTAAACATCTTCTATAATCTTACTGAATTACACATCTAGTTTATTGAATATTCCTTTACTAATTAAATAAATATATAGGCATATTTAATTCTTAACTTTATTATATTTTTATCTATTTTTTTTCTATTTATCACTAAGTTTTATTTACTCATATTTAAAAAAAAATATAACTCTTTAATTTTAAACTACGAAATTCCTTTCTTTCATAATAATATAATTAATGATTACTTATAAATTTAAAATTTTATTCTATAGCCTTTAATTCATTCAATAAATGGATAATAATATGTGTTTAATTAAACTAAATACTACTCTAAAATATATGAAAATAAATTCCTTCTTATGCAATTACAATACAAACATACACTAGAGGAACACTCTCAAGAAAGAAAACCACGCAAAGAGTAAGATTATTCTCTTAATTATAATTATATACAATATACAATGGTTTCATATATCCCATAGGTCTACAATACCCAAATTCACATTTCCTTGAAGAAACATGATCCAAATAGCTAACTCCATGTGTCAACACTTGTCCTAGGCACAAAGATAGATAACAAGGCCTCCACTCACACACAAATGAAGGTATTATTTACATATACTCCAATGATACACCATGAAATACCTATATTAAATTAAATAACTATCCCACCAACATCTATTATGCAATAATCAAGTGTTACGACAGAATTCCAGTAAAAGAAAGAAAAAATGAAGATTATTTAAACCTTTAATCTTCCTACTATGTTGAAGCATCACAACTGAGACAAGTTGGCAATGGAATCAGATAAATTATTTAAACCTTTACAAAATTCTATTTTTAAGTACAACACATGTGACAAGTTGCCAATGGAAACATGAAGGCTATTTTTACCTCTATAGTCTACTTTGTTCAAGTGTCGGTACTGTGATAGGTTGCAAATGGCATCAGGGACATTATTCAAATTTATACACCCTCCAAAGTCTAAACATTGTGGCATTGAAAAACTACCGAGAGAATTAGGGAGGGTATTTAAACTTTTACACCCTTCTATGTTTGAGTCTTGCATCTGCGATAGATTGTCAACAGAATCAAGGAGGTCATTTAAAATTTTAAACTTCCTATTTTTTTCAAGTTCTACAGCTAAGACAGGTTGATAGTGGAATCAGAGAGATTATTTAAACCTCCACAACATTCTAATTTCAAGTACGATATATGTGACAGGTTCCCAATGGAACAAGAAAGCTATTTATACCTCTACAGTCTTCTATTTTTTAGTGTTGTTGTTGTGACTAGTTGAAAATGGACGCAAGAAGGCTATATGCCCCTCTTTAGAATTCTATGTTCAATTGTTCTTGTTGTGACAAGTTGTAAAAGGTAACAGGGACATTATTTAAAATTTATACACCATCCAAAGTCTAAACATTGCAGCAGAGATAGGTTGTCGATGGTTTCAAGGGGATTATTTGATTTCAATCACCCAAACATAAGCATGTGAACTATTTCCCAAAATGGCTCAAAGACATGTCAACTTATGGAATGAAACACAAGGATATCAAAGTGAGCACAAAATGGGTTTTGTAAGAAAGCTCTCAAAATCTTTGAATCAATGAAGCACTCTAAAATAGGTTCTAACATTGTAAGTTGTGCTTGTGTTCTAGGTGAATGTGGTCAAGCGGGTTTATGGATGAGGGTTGCACATACTTCACACACCCGCAACCATTTTACAACTTCCCAAGTAAACATGTATGCAAAATGTTCTGAAAGACAAGGCAAGCAACTTGAGGAATTAGAGAGATTGTTTAAACCTCTACATCAATTGATTTCCAAGTATAGCAGATGTGACATGTTACCAACAAAATTTGGAATGCTATATCAAATTATACACTCTCTAAAGCCTAAATACTTCAACTATGATATGAGTTTCCTATTTTGAATACTAGACAATCACAAGACAGGTGCTGGAAATAATTCTGCACTAAGAGACATTCAAATACTATGCATTCTCACCCAAATACAGGGCTTAGGTAAGCATGGTGAAAGGGGCTTACATCCAATGATGATTGCAGAATGTGCCCAAAATAAATCTTCTAAGGAGGCTCCCAAAATCTAAGAATTAATGAAGCACATTGCACCTTTGATCTCAGCATGTTCCTCCTCTGCAAGCACTAGATGCCTTCTGTAACGCCCCGTCATGCGAACCCCAAAGGACAAATAAACAATAATCACAGCACAATTTTTTTTTTTTTAATAACATAACATACATGTAGTACACAATAAGACATGACATGAATTTCATTTAAACAGATTCATTAACACATACATCCCTTGGGGTACACGAGGAGTCATTACGAGACTGAGATCCACACAACAACAATAAAGAATAAAATCCAAAGATATAATCCATAACAAAATAAACATTAACAAATATAACACATACATGATAATCATTGATAAGAAACCATCTGAGTACATAAATACAACATAAGCATAATTAACTTAACATATTGAATAACAACTGCAAATAGCCACATAGGGATTAATGTTACATTACAATACAATGTTCAAGAAGTACAATGATACAAAAGTGTTTCCAAACATAAATGGAAACCATACACAAGATAACATGATACAAATGAATAGATGAAAACTGGCTCCAAGACAAATACAACTCTGGATGTCACTGCAACAACACCAATCCGCACCTCTCGATCCTTGACTGGGGACCCAATGGGGTGCTTAGCACGTTCCACCCGACCATGTGAGTCCGAAGACCCACCCCCCATGCTAGGAGCTAACAAGAAAGAGACCTCAACCAAGAACATCCAAGCAGGGAACCACAAGACTCAACACCATACAAAAGTATCATAAAACTCGAGGATTACAATGACATAATCAACAACATCCAAGAGTCAACAAAACAACTTAAAATCATAAATCTTATTACATAAATCAAAGCAATGACCAGTAAACAAGTAACCAAAGGATGATCATGAAATACTTCCAAATCAAACTAAATTAATAAACATGATACAATTCCAAATTTTAATTAAACAATACAATAACATTATATCACAGTACCATAAAAATACGAGACCGTAAATCAAATATAAATGAGATCAACAAGACCACAAAGTATACTAAAGATGTATTAAAACAATAATCAATTTAAATCAATTCAAACAACAATCTAAACCAACTCCCATAACCTACTTCAAGAGGAACACAATAAAGTAAAACACATGGGCAGCTAGGGGAGAGTGTCATCGCATAGTCCTACATGGGCTGTCCTGTGCTCTTTCTCCCAACTAGAAGTAGGTCCCATCTATGGGCATCTGTGCTCTTCCTCCCGGCTTGGAAGTAGCCGGGGTCCATAGAGGGTGACTCATCTGGAGCCAAATGAGCCTCTACGTGAGAGTTGAGAGTACTTGACCTTGCCAACCACGGCCTTCTCAGCCTTCCATTAGTGCAGCAGAAGCTAATGAAGAGCCCAGAGGCATCCATTTTAAAAATCTTATAATGATATTACTACCCAACCCTCCTAAGTTAATTATTAGGTTTTCACTTGTTTAATAACTCACTCGTGGGTTATCATGTGCCTTCACAGGTGAGAGAACCACTCTCCCTAGAGACCCAACAACATAAAAACCAAAGGTTGTACAACATAACAAGAACATTAGATCACAACAGAGAAGCATGAGAGGCATTACCCATCTCGCTATAAATACATAATCAAAGTCTCAACAATTCCCGTACAACCCTTTTCAAAATCATGAAACCAAAACACTTGCCACATCAAGGCACATAAAGAGAGAGAACATCAACTGCCAATCAACTCAAGCCTCTAGAAGCCAAAGGTAAGAAACCACAATAAAGAGGGTAAAGCGAAGCATCAAGAGTTTTTCTCCAATAACTCCAACAAAAGGATAAAATTTCCTCAAATATGCGAGTAAATTAGAAAAGCCATAAAAAGGGAAAAGGTTCATCAAGACCTATCCGCAAATCAACAATGGTGTGTGTCCTCAAAGGGGGCCTTAAAGGGCAGTAACCTTTAATTCAAGCGAAATGGAGTTAGACAGAAGCCATCAAGCTGGAAGCTCCATGGGAATATCAATTTTCTCCTCACAAGAACCCCCTTATAATGGTACACAAATCACCTTCATAAAATAAACAACATAGCAATGACAACAATAATTGCAAGGCCACAAGAACTATGTTCAATTCAAATATAATGAGTGAATACATTAAAATAAGATCAACAACTCCATACAGACTACATAATCAACTTAGATACAAAATAAATCAGAAATTCAAGAAGATCAACTATCCACAACTCATAAACCAAAACACGAGTTCCCAGTTACATTGCAACACAAATTAAATGACAAAGGATTCCTTGAATCAAAACTAACCTCCAAAGGCATTCACACCAACATGGAACAATCCTTCAACAACAGAGGTAAAAGCATGCAACGAGACATCTAAGGCACCAAATTTAAGAACACCTTAAATACTCAACCACTCACAACTCCACAAAAACACTTACATAATAAACATCAACCAAAAATTCAATCGAGAACAATATTTATTAACCAATCAATTAATGACCAGAACTAAATAACTTTACAACTTACCCATCGGAATTACTCAATTAACTAAAACAATTCATGATAACCATCACAAGTTTTCTAAAAGATTTCTCCATAAAGAGAACTTACAAATCAACCATTAAATAAATATAAAGGAAATCAATTTTCAAAAGTTTAAAATCCCATTCACCAATAAACTATCCAATTCAAGAATACCCTAATCAATCACTAATCATACCCATACATTTAAATTTCCTCTTTCACCATACTAACTTAACATTCACTTCCAATATTTAAATTAATTGTGAAAACCCTTTAAGACCAATTGTCTATACTTTAAAATGACCATAATAACAATATTCTAAATTCTTAAACCACATATTAAAACTTACTACCTTAAAAATCTTAAATCTATCTGAATAAATCTACACACATAAATACCTTTTAAAACCACTACAAATCTATATATTTTAATTCTTTTCGAGGAGGGAAAGTAGAAAGAGAATAGATCTTTTCTAAGAATCCAACAAATCTACACGACTACAACTTCACAAAAAGATAACTTACTCGATTCTATATTAAATTCTATTTCCACCCTATACACATTTAAAAATACGAATTAAACAATCAAATTTCACAAATTAACAAATTAAAAGGAATTCTTTTCTGTTCCAAAATATTCACTCAAAACAAGAATTAAATAAATCAATGCTATCATATATTCGTAAATTGATTTTTCAACTAACTTATCCTCTTATAGTTGGTAATTTAATAACAACCAGATTTCTTTCATTATTATTATTATTTCCATTTTAAACAGATTCTGTTTTATTTTAACCAGAAAAGAAACAGAATGTTTGTTTTGACAAAATTAAATAATCAGAGAAATCTGAATAAGAAAGTTAATAACTATCTATATACAAATATAAATATCTATATATATATATACATATATATATATATATATATATAAACATATATATATATATACATATATATATATATATATTTATAAAAGTAATTTCGCACAATAAATATAATTAGAAATTCAAGTATTTTTTTTTTTCAAAGTAAAACAAATACAATTTTGAATGGGCATTATAACCCATACACAGCCACGGGGAAGCATTTTGTGGATGATAGATGTGACTACAGCATGGAATTAACCCAGAGCTGGAGTGGTAGATGCAGTCGAGGCGAACCACCACCTCGGCCGATGTAGTTCTAATAATAACAGCAGTACACCAAAAGGTACGATGGAATCTGATTGAATTTAGAAAATAAATAGAATTACAGTGTGTTTATCAACATATGTATATGCATATATATGGGTATATATATATATGTATATATCAAATATAATGGATATATATATATATATATACATATATATATTTATATATATATTGTATTTCAAATACTTCAAAAAAAGAGACAGATATACACTGTACAATTTTTCGGTGTATATTTAAATGTAAACAAGAATATACACAACCCAGTTTTTCCAGTAAAAAGATTATTTTAAATTTATTAATTATATTTCCCAGCCAAAACTATAGTATTACTGGTTATTTCAAGAATTCTAGTCTTAGTTTCATTATAATAAACAACAGTCCAAAACCCAACAAATAATTTCATTTAATCAACTAAAATCCTGAACCTTGGTAAAATTTTCTTGATTGAAACATAGTCCAAAACATTTAGAAGAATTCGAGAGTTTTCTACATGCATTAGATTTCAAATCCAGAACAAGGAATTCTTATTTCATTTGATGCTATAGAAAGAAGATAATTTAAAAGAAGAAGGAGAACCTGGCGTCCTGCGCCTGTAGATAATTGTAGAAGCTTTATCCTTCATGCTGATCCAATCCTTCTAGCAGCAGCTCCAAGATCCTCCCTCAAACTTAAATCTTAATCCTCAAATGAATTCTCAGAAGAATAAAAGAATGCAATACTATAACAGAAAAATGACTGCCAAATTCTCCAAAATCCCTTCGAAAAAAGCATCCCCTTACCAACAAAAATCCCCTAAATAAAATCACACACAAAAGTCCCTTCCATTTCCTCTTCCAGTGAATACCAAAAGTCACATCTCAAGAAATAACTCAAAATAATTATTAATCCTCTAATTCCTTTTTTGCCTTTTCCATGCATTTACATTTCATTTTTTTTTATCATCCATTTGATTAAAACTTAAATAAATTTAAATCCACAAAATTGAACTTTTATTTGAATATAAATTCATTATCTTCACAGTACACTATTAATTAATTACTTCCACATTAGAATAACTAAAATCAACCATTTGCAAGATTCTAAATAAGAACCCATTAAATTTCTTATTATAATAATTATCTTTTCAAGATTATTTGTTCATAACAATTTAAATCAATTTATCTAATAATATCACTTTTACTTTTAACGAATTAGTTTAATTTGATCATTTGTTCTAAATCATTTGATTTAATTTAATTGATTATTATTTTAATTTCTAATCATATTTTAAATAATTTTACAAATCACTTATGATTTAATTAATTATTTAAACATGATTACTAACATATTATATTTTCCACACAATCAAATAATACAGTAATTAATGAAGCACACACAGAAACTCACACACAAGTCCAAAACAACCGACACGGAGGGGTATTACACCTTCTCCCCCATTCGCATGCAAAAAGAGAACTTTTCAAGGGACATGTGAACTGTAGACATAAATTGGATGCTTAAACAAGACACATGGCACTTGGAAGGATATATTTGGAGCAAGGTGGAGGGAACTAGAAGGGACAGGTGTAATTCTTCTGCTTGAATATAGATGTTTAATAAATTAAACATTTGAATACACATATATTTATATATATACTTTTGTTTTATTTATTTTCTCAAATTTTATATATATTTATTCTTTATCTTCCATATTCTTTTCTATGTCCAAATACTTTGAATTTTATATTTAAACTACATTTATAAGTGGATTATTAATCTTTTACATTATCATTTATAAAATGTAAATTTAATATTTATATTTTTATGTACATATTCAAGAAATATTTTAAATTTATAAATATACTAGATTATCAATCCTTATTAAATTTTAATTACTCATTATTGTAATTTACAATTTGTCTTTAATAAAGAATAATATAATCTGTTAAATCATTATTCCCCCCTTTAGATAAATTTAATAATTTAATTTAATACCTCAATTAAATCAATGTTGCCATTACAAGCAACAAAATTCACAACAATACCTAAACGACAAAAGTTTTCAAATAACTAAATCCCTAGAGAATTTCCAACATCCTTCATTTAGCTTTTATTTAGCCTATGGACATAAAATTAAATATATGTATATATATGTAGGTATATTTCAAAAGCCAAACAAAAGTACAAACTACTGAAATAAATTCTTACACCCCAAGCTACACAATTTAATTAGATTATGAGCACAACACAAACCCTTTGGTAACCCTTCCCTAAGTAAGTACATTGAGTAAAAATCTAAGTAAGGTTATATAATTATGTTCCAAGGCACATACAATCTATTTCTATTTAACAAAACCAATATAATTCTATGTGCTCTAAACTTCAATGAATGTATGGATTCCTCTCGACACCATAATTTAACTTAATTAGCTAATTGAACAAGGCATATTTATCAACAAAATCACAAATAACACTTATGCCAATAATCCAGAAAGATTGATTTAGAGGGGTGCTACATCCTCCCCTCCTTAGCATCGACTTACTCCTAGAAGTCGTGCAATGACACAAATACACACAATCATATGCACAACAACAAAATGAACTAACAAATGAACCAAATAATTAAAGCAACATCAATTAAACAATTAAGATGGATCACTAAAAAAAAATGTTACTGAGATAGAGACGGAGTCACATACAGATGACATCATTAACACAAAGATGGGGTGATCTGGTCTACGATGGGAAACTTTCTTGTCAACTCCATTTTCAACTTCATAACCATTGGGATTTATGATGCTCGCCTTGTCCTGACAATGCAATTGGAATTGAGGTTTGGGTACCTACAATCCTGCATAAAAGCAAATGTTGGGCGTACACATATTCAATAGCAACCACACCATGAAAGGAAATCATAGTGTAGTAGGGTGCTCGCGAGCAAGTGATACTACACTATCCCTCTCACCAAACCACAAGCAACAACTACATTATCCAGAACAATACTAATAATCAATTTCATTTTGTAACAATCAGCTACTTAACCATCATAAAATACTCGCATAACAATCATAACCATGAATCTATATCCTGTACTATATTAGAAATGGATCACTACTTGACATTATAAGTATTTTCCTTTAAAGATCCCAATTACGTTACGTTTATCACTGAGCTTCTGAAGTCAACTAGATGTGTTACGTCCACACCCTAGTGGCCAATCCTCGACAATAGATAGTTTCTTCACTTTTACTATGTTTCTGCTCTCTGACCTTCTTCCCTCTTTCCATTTTGAGCCGAGAGAGGGTCTGAGCTAGGGTCGCGTTATTGGAACTACTAAGTGGAGCTTCCGACGTGGGGTTATCTTTGATGGTCACACCCCTTTCTACAACCTTTACTACCTTTCCTTTCTTCTTCCTAGCCTTCAACCTTCCCATTCCTGCACACAAATTGGGGTAATTGTTAGAATCTAATCAAATTTAAAGTCCTAACTAATCCTAAAATAATATACATTGACACACACACTCAACCCATTCACGCACTACTCAAATGTCCATAATGCATTTCCCTGGTAGGAAGGATATCGGTGCATTGCGCACTATAGCAAGGGTCCTATCCTTTCCATCGATTGTCTACACCATTGGACCAACACCTCCTAGCGACCAACTTTGAATTGCTAAGCGAGAACAACAGAAAATTGAAAACTTAAGCTCAAGAGTCTAAACGCAAGGTTAACATAATGGGCTCAATTTAACCTAGAGTAACTAGTATTTGATAACCTTGGCTTTGATACCAATAGTGTAACACCCTACCACACAAACCCCAAAGGACAACTAGACAATTACAATAAAAGCAAAATATTTTTTTTTGTTTTTTTGTTTTTAAACTAAAATATAACATAGAATGGACATGAACAACTAACACATACATTGCAGTGAAACAAATACATCATATACCACCTCCTCTGGGGTACACATGACAACATTACTAATGTAAACCCATACCAAGATGATGTTTAACTAACTACAAGTAATCCACATAACCATTATTTAGAATTACTAGACGACATTCAAACATCCACATCATAACATACATAAACCATTTATCACATCTATGGATGGGTATGTGCAGGATCATGATGGGCCAAAAAGTGGCAATATATGATTATAGATTTGTGTGGCTGGCTGGGCTTTTTTTTACCCAAGGTGTGGAACAAGGGTTATTAGGGATTCTCGGCTTTCCCGCAGTATAAAGTTATGCTTTGCTTTGGTTATTAAGTGGTGTTATTCATTTTTCTATATTCAGGTGTGACTGGGTTCTGATTGATGGATTGATTGAAGAAAGCATCTATGGCTTTCAAAGCGGTGTATCATTTTTGAATCCCAGACATGCGTTGCGATTTTATGGCGGTGAATTTGGGATTAAAAAAATTGAATTTCATGAAGTTTTGACCAAGTTAAGGTGGTGGGACATACAGGGTTTTAATATTTTTTAAAGTTATACAATAAAAATCTAATTAATTGTTTGCTTGGAAAATTACAAAGTAGCATCATTTGGGATTATACTTATATATATAAGTCATAAAGAATATTATCATTTTATTGTGGCTAGGGTGGTCAAACCAAACACCTACTTCTTATTTTTCCTGAGTTTAAGTACTACTGCATTCAAATTTTCACCAAATAGATTTTTTTTGAACCGGCCTAAGTTTAGAAATAAATTCAAGACATTTTGGTGTTCATGAGGATATTATGGCAACATTCGTTTTAGTCGGTTGCCTAACTCTGATTTTTCTTATTTTTTTGTCACTTAAGGGCCTATTTTTTCCATGATGATCTTGCACATGGCCAGACGTAATTATGCATATTTCCACAAATACAACACCGTTAAGAATCAAACACTGTGAAACAATAACTCATAATAGTACCAAGGGGTATGTGCAGGATCATCATGGAAAAAACATGCCCTTAATTGGCAAAAAATTAAGAAAAATTAGGCAACTTGGCGTGAAAATTGAATAAGTTATCTATATTATAACAAAAATATGTAGAATAGAATTTGTAACAAATTGAATGTAGTTTCTAAACTACTAGGTTTGTTTTAAAAAAAAATCTATTTGGTGAAAATTTGAAATTTCAATGTAGTAGTGCCATTCGAGGGAAAAATAAAAGTCTGTTTGTGCTTGTAAAATGATAATATTTTTTATGTTTCGATATAATTAGAGGGACTCATGTCTTGATGTGATGCATATTTTTTTTTTTTTTGTAATTTTTTTCCAATTAAATAATTATGAGTTTTTTTATTTTAACTTTAAAAAATATAAAACTCATATGTGGCATGGCATTCAAAACTTCCTTGAGGGAATTCAGTTTTTATTTTTGATCTATGGTATGTAGGCATATAATGTGAGAACATGTTTTGGATTCAAATATGATACCATTGAAGCTGTGGAGTGTGTGGCTATATTCATGACTTTATTCGTAATTCGAATAGAAAATGAATAATAATTACTTATTAAATTCAAAGTAAAGCATAATTTATATTGGTGGAAAGTTGATAATATCCATTAAAAACCCTTTTTGTTTCAACAATTTTGGGTAAAAAAATTCATCATCCACATACCCATCATATTGCCACTTTTTGGCCCATCATGATCCTGCACATACCCCAAGCATCAATATACATTTCAAGCATGATAAGCATCCATCAACGATCATAAATTAAGGTCAAAATTTACATTCATTACAATGATAATAAAAGTTACATCATATAAGAGTTACAGTAATATAGATACGTTCCCCGACATGAACGGGAACAATACAATAAGATAGAATATTACAACTAAAAAGGTTAATACAAGTAACTATACTGGTCCCACTCGGTACAATTCTGGAGTCACTACAAGAGGCTCATATTTGCACATCTCGATCCTCAGCTGGGGACCCAATGGGGTGTGTAGCACGTTCCACCCGACCACGTGGACCCGAAAGTCCACCCCCCATGCTAGGAGTTGACAACAAAGATCCAACCAAAATAGTCAAATGAACCAAAAGCAAACTAGTCTCCAAAACAATGATAACAATAGTATAAGATAACAACCCTTAACATTTCTATCACATAGCCACTACAAAAATAGTGAAAAGTCCAACAAAACCAAATACCAAAATTATAGATCAACACTAAATAGCCATCACAGGTGCCAACAACAATAGGATCCAAAACCTTTGAATGAAATCACAATGTCAGTCAAGAATAAATGTCAAGGGCACCTTTTATTAACATCAATCAAGTTTCCATGAGGCATGTGTGCAACACTAAAATATAGAACTTGGAGGCTTCAATAACAAACACCAAGAACCAATTGCCTCATCAACATCAACAATTCAATTAACACTCCCAGAGGCAACCAAACAAGGAAAAATAAATGGGTACTGTAGGAGAGTGTCGTCGCATGGCCCTACATGGATTAGACAGGTAACCTATCACAAGGTGCTACCTCCATTTATGGTTATCCAGGTTACCTATCTCAAGGTGACCGCTCCATAGGGTGATTCATGTGTGACCACTTACCTTTTGTGACAACAAGGCATTGATCTTACCAACTGGGTCTTCTCATCCCATCCTTACCCTGTGAAAGCACTATAAGTATGGGTGAGGGTCAAAATTAATCTTGTTTAGTGTTTAACTACCCAAACCCACTAGCTCATTAATTACATTATCACTTGTTAAAGAAACTCTTCCATGGGTTTTCCAAATAGCCCATTTGTGCACCGAACCCCCATGAAGAGCCACTCCCTATGGGTACCCAACCAAAACATGCAAGGAGTGTACCTCAACTCACATAAAATAAAGGTGTACATAACACATATCATACGGGGAAAGAAACATTTCACAAACCCATTCCATATTATTGAAACAAGAACAGGGAGGTACCACCCACAAGAACTCAAAATCAGAAAAAAGATCAATGGATGACAAAGTTCCAACAATGGAAAAATCAACGTAAATCAAGTTTATCCATTGCCTTTGGAAGCCAAAACCACTAGAAAATCACAAAGTCCCATTGAGGGAAATTGAACACTTCGGGTTCCCAACCAACATGAAATAAGACTACAAGAAAGTCACTGCATAAAGTCCCCTCGATCAGAATTAACACAAACACGCAAAATCACATCAAGGAACCCACAAAATGATTATATAAATTTCCCAATTACAAAACGACAAGAGAGGAATAAAAGGGGCAATATCATAATGAGACCTTCAACTGAATTAATGCTAATATAAACAACTCCATGCAAATCAATTGCAATAATCTGTATCAACCTTAAATTCCAATCAAATCTATCATCAAAATTATTGATTATAAAATTAAGGATAAAGCCATACAATATACCCATTTCATCAGAGTTGATATATATGTTCACCATGAGTAGATACATATAATCCAATTAATAAAGCTAACATAATAAAAAAATGGTATGTACCACGAGAACATTAAGATTTTATCAATATATTGCCTAAAGCATCATTGTTTTGATTTACCTATGGTTTATAGAATATACAAATAAGAGAATCATTGTTTCTAGTTTAATTCTATAAGATGTGAGGAATTAGATATTAAAATAATGTTTATTTAATTCTTAATTTAAAAGAAATATAAAATAATTTTAAAAAAACCATAAATTACTACTATAAAATTAAAACACCAACTAAGAGAACATATAAGAAGAAGTAAAGATATACTTTATAATTTAAATTTGCATTATATCAAAAGAAATCTCAATTTCATATTTTTAACCTACCTTTCCATCTTAAATTACATACAATAATTAATAATATTCTAAAAGCACATATATTTTTTTTCCTCTTACCTAATAAATGTGAAGATTCCATATTTAAACCATGATATAAATACAATTGTACTTGCATATATACATATATATGCATATAAGTATTTTCCTTAAACTTACTCTAATTTATTCACTTCATTAACTAATTATCTACGTACGAAAACCACCAAATAGAATGTGACATTCATATGTGCCTTGAAACCTATTTACATTTTACCTCTAAGAATTCAAGTCTCAATGAACGGATTAGTAATAGTTATAATTTGTCATACTCATATAAGTAAATATGTATATCAATTAAGATAATAATCAATCAATTATATTTTATTTATACACTCACTAATAGATTGTATAATATAAGTCAAGAAAACTATTTAAACATCTTCTTTAATCTTACTCAATTACGCACCTAGTTTCTTTTCTATTCATTTACTAATTAAATAAATATACACACATATTTATTTCTTAACTTTCTTATATTTTTATCTTTTTCTTTTCTATTTATCACTAATTTGCTATTTACTCATATTTTCAAAAAATATATAACTCTTTAATTTTAATCTACGAAATTCCTTTCTTTCATAATAATATAATTAATGATTACTTATAAATTTAAAATTTTATTCTATAACCATTAATTCATTCAATAAATGGATAATAATAAGTGTTTAATTAAACTAAATACTACTCTAAAATATATGAAAATAAATGCTTTCTTATGCAAGTACAATACAAACATACACTAGAGGAACACTCTCAAGAAACAAAATTATGGGAAGAGTAAGATTATTCTCTTAATTATACTTATATACAATATACAGTGGTTTCATATATCCCATAGGTCTACAATACCCAAATTCACATTTCCTTCAAGAAACATGATCGAAATAACTAACTCCATGTGTCAACACTTGTCCTAGGCACAAACATAGCTAACAAGGCCTCCACTCACGCACAAATGAATGTATTATTTACATATAATCCAATGATACACCACGAAATACCTATATTAAATTAAATAACTATCCTACCTGCATCTATAATGCCATAATAGAGTGCTGCAACTATGACAGAATACCAGTAAAATAAAGAAAGAAAATAGGCAGATTATTTAAACCTTTAATCTTCCAACTATGTTCAAGCACCGCAGCTGAGACAGGTTGACATTGGAATTAGAGAGATTATTTAAACCTCTACAACATTCTATTTTTAAGTACAACAGATGCGACAGGTTTGCCAACGGAAACAAGAAGTCTATTTTTACCTCTACAGTCTACTATGTTCAAGTGTCACTGTTGTGATAGGTTGCAAATGGTGTTAGGGACATTATTTAAATTTATACACCCTTCAAAGTCTAAAAATTGTGGGATTGACAGACTACCCAGAGAATTAGGGAGGGTATTTAAACTTTTACACCCTTCTATGTTCGAGTGTTGCATATATGTTAGATTGTCAGCAGAATCAAGGAGGTCATTTAAACTTTTAAACTTCCTATTTTGTTCAAGCGTTGTGGCTAAGACAGGTTGACAGTGGAATCAGAGAGATTATTCAAACCTCTACAACATTCTAATTTCAAGTACTGCATATGTGATAGGTTCCCAATGGAATAGGAAGGCTATTTATACCTCTACAGTCTTCTATGTTTAAGTATTGTTGTGACCGATTGTAAATGGACACAAGAAGGCTATCTTCCCCTCTTCAAACTTCTATGTTCAAGTGTTCCTGCTATTACAGTTTGCAAATGGTAACATGGACATTATTTAAAACTTATACACCCTCCAAAGTCTAAACGCTGCAACAAAGATAGGTTGTCGATGGTTTCAGGGAGATTATTTGATTTAAATCACCTAAACATAGGCGTGCGAACTATTTCCCAGAATGCCCCATAGAGATGTCAACTTATGGAATGAAACACAATGATAGCAACTTGAGCATAAAATGGGTTTTGCATGAAAGCTCTCAAAATATTTGAATAACTGAAGCACTCTGAAATAGGTTCTAACATTGTAAGTTGTGCTTGCATTCTAGGTGAATGCAGTCAAGCGGGTTCGTGGATGAGGGTTGCACATAGTTCACACACGTGTAGCCCTTGTACAACTACCTAGGTAAACATGTATGAAAAATGTGCGCAAAGACAAGGCAAGCAACTTGAGGAATTAGAGAGATTGTTTAAACCTCTACATCAATTGATTTCCAAGTATAGTAGATGTGACATGCTACCAACAGAATCTGGAAGGCTATATAAACTTATACTCTCTCTAAAGCCAAAATACTTTAGCTGTGATATGAGTTTCCTATTTTGAATGCTAGACAATTACAAGACAGGTGCTGGAAGTAATTCTACACTAAGCGACATTCAAAGACTCTGCATTCTCACCCAAATACAGGGCTTAGGTAAGCATGGTGAAGGGGGCTTACCTGCAACGATGATTGCAAAATGTGTCCAAAATAAATCCTCTAAGGAGGCTCCCAAAATCAAAGAATTAATGAAGCACATGTTGCACTTCTGATCTTAGCACGTTCCTCCTCCGCAAGCACCAGATGCCTTCCCCACTTCCCTCAACCTTTCAAAATATAGACTTGGCACGTAGCCTTCTCCCCCATTCGCATGCAAAAAGAGAACGTTTAGAGGGACATGTAAACTACAAACAGAATGTGGATGCTTAGACAAGACACATGGCACTTGGAGGGATAGACTTGGAGCAAGGTGGAGGGCACGAGAAGGGACAAGTGTAATTCTTGTGCTTGAATATAGATGTTTAATAACTTTAACATTTTTATGCACATATATTTATATATATATCTTTGTTTTATTTATTTTCTCAAATTTTATATATATTTAGTCTTTATCTTCCATATTCTTTGCTATGTCCAAACACTTCGAAGTTTATATTTAATCTACATTTATAGGTGGATTATTAATCTTTTACATTATCATTTATAAAATGTAAATTTAATATTTATATTTTTATGTACATATTCACAAAATATTTTAAATTTATAAATATACTAGATTATCAATCCTTATTAAATTTTAATTACTCATTATTTGAAATTGTAATTTACAATTTTCCTTTAATAAAGAATATATGATCTATTAAATCATTATTCCCCCCTTCAGATAAATTTAATAATTTAATTTAATACCTCAATTAAATCAATGGCTCCATTACGAGCAACGAAATTCACAACAATACCTGAACGACAAAAGTTTTCAAATAACTAAATCCCTAGAGAATTTTTGACATCCTTCGTTTAGGTTTTATTTAATCTATGCACATAAAATTAAATATATGTATATATATGTAGGTATATTTCAAAATCCAAACAAAAGTACAAACTATCAAAAGAAATTCTTACACCCATAGCTACACATTTTAATTAGATTTTGAGCACAATGCAAACCCTTTGGTAACCCTTCCCTAAGCAAGTACATTGAGTAAAAATCTAAGTAAGGTTATATAATTATGTTCCAAGGCACATACAATCCATTTCTATGTAACAAAAACAATATAATTTTGTGTGCTCTAAACTTCAATGAATGGACAGATTCCTCTTGACACCACAATTTAACTTAATTAGCTAATTGAACAAGGCAGATTTATCAACAAAATCACAAATAACACTTACACCAATAATCTAGAAAGACCGATTCAGAGGGGTGCTACACGATGTTTTGTTTTTATGTTTTTCAAATGTTTTGCTCTTTTATTGTTTTGTATGTTTTTGGCTTTTGTATCTTTTGAGCGTTTTTTTAACTTCAATTTTTCAATTTTTTTGACTTTTCTTTTTGAATGTTTTTGGCTTTTGAATTTTTCAATTTTTTTTGGCTTTGATCTTTGAATATTTTTGGCTTTTTTTTGATGTTTTTGTCTTTTGTTGCTTTGAATGTTTTTGGCTTTTATCTTTTCGATGTTTTTGGTTTTGACTTTTTGATGTTTTGGCTATTTTTTGGTTTTACCCTCCTGCCAGGGTGAATATTGAAAACTTGGATTGATATTTCACCTTGTATTCCTAGAAGGATATGTTGTGGAAAAGCTTACTTGAATTAGCTATAGGGTTCAAGTAACTGTTGATATCTTAGAATTTTCGAGTGAAGGAATAATCCATGTTTTTTGTATCTTTTAAGGTTACCTTGGTAGTGCGTTGGTGGTACGCCTTGTTAATGAGATGAATTATTTTCATGCTTTTTGATATTTTTTGGATTTTTACCCTCTTGCCTGGGGTGTAAGATATGACAACTTGGATTGATATTTCACTTTGTTTTCTAGAGGATATGTTGTGGAAAAGCTTACTTGAACTAGTTGTAGGGTTCAAGCAACTGTTGATATCTTAGAAATTTTGAGTGAAGGAATAATCCATGTTGTTGTTATCTTTGAAGGTTACCTTGGTAGTGCATTAGTGGTACACCTTGTTGTTGGGATGAATTGTAAAGGGTACCTACCATGTGGTACACCTTGTTGTGGGAATGAATTGTTTCAAAGATTACCCTAATAGTGCGTTGGTGGTATACCTTGTTATTGGGATGAATTTTATTTTAAGATTACCCTGATAGTCCGTTGGTGGTATACCTTGTTGTTGTGATGAATTGGGAAGGGTACCAAGTGACACACTTTTTTTTTGGACAATGCCTAGATCACAATGTGAGCTAGAAGGCATAGATAGAGAATTATTTTGAAGCAAGATGTAACTACTTGCCCCCAATGTCTAGCAATGTAGGTGACGGATTAGCTTGCGATAGGATAACATGTTTGGATAGAGTATGCCCCTTTGGACAATGAATCATGGCTTAGATAACATTGGATAGGATAGGATCAATGATATTTACCCATGTTAAGATGTTTTCCATAAGCAAGTGTAAAGTGTATACCAAACATTTGTCAAGATCAAGGTAAGATAGATTTGGATAAAAATGGATTGGATTTTATTATGGATGAGATGAGATGCTTCCCCCTAAAATGGCACATGTAGATGCTCTATTCTACACATGATGCATGTTTTCCAGGTTTTCATTATGGTACTTGTCCAAAGCACCACAATAGTGGTTTTCACTGGAGGATGATTTTTCTCTTGACTATTTTCTTTATTTTTTGTTTCTTTTTATTGATTTTTTTTTATGTCACACAAGATGCATGTTTACTAGGTTTTCATCATGGTGACAATTTTCTACTCATGTTTGAACCACTTGGTGGTATTGATGTAGATGTTGCTAGTGTTGATATGGTTGTTGTTGTTGTTGTCATGACGTTCCAACAATATCCTGCATGGAGGAGTTGTTTTGCTGGGATATGACCGCTTGAATGTAACCCCTGATAATTCTTATCTTCTTTGTTGATACAGGAGTTAACCTTACCTTGATGCACACATCAGAATAGAGTTCCCTTAGAGTCCTTATGATAAAGAGTTGCTGCCAACACATGGTCAATGTGAGATTTGGATATCTTGGATGGTGAAATGCATTGAGGGATACAATATTCAAATGGATTGGTTGATAGTTTTGGAACCTTTGACTCTCCAAACTTTGGATGATGAGCAATGATGGTTGGTTATGGATATTTTATTGGGACCAATGCCTTGGGATACCTTATAGGTCACACTCAAAGCTTTCTTTTACATTGTTGAACTTTTTTGATGGATGAACTTCCCTTTTTTATTTTTCCCCATAGTTTCTTTGACTAATGGAGTGTGATGGGGATGATTTACTTTCTTATTCTTTTCTATCCATTTGTATCTTTCTTGTCCATTTTTTTTTGCTAACTCTTTTGCTTCAATGACTTGTTCCTTTCTTTGATATAGCTTTTTCTCTTGTTGTTTGTCCCAATGAGAGGGCTGAAAAATACATGGATGATGATTCATGATATGGCTAGTTGTAGTATTGGTAGCAATTTCATCATAAGGACTCTTCATTCTCTCTATGTTGATGCTTGCATTAGATAAAGTTTCCCCCAATATAATAGAGGTATCACCGATATGTTTAGATCCTTTACTTGCTAAATAACCAAGACCTTGATGCTTAGGATTGCTAATAATTTGCATTGGTGCTAAGATACCTTGTTCATGTAGGCCTAATCCTTTGTCTTGATAATGCATCTGTTGAAAAATTTATTTTCCATAAAATATGTTTTACCTTGGAAAGAAGATGCTATTCCTTATTTGCTTCATTGTGGATCTTCAAGTGTGATAGCTTCTTCACTAGTAGAATCCTCTATATGTGGGATAAATTTCTGATTTATATCTTCAACTTGATCCTATGAAATATCATATTTTAATACTTCTTCAAAAGGTGTTGGTGCTTCTTTGACTAGTGTATACCCACTACTTTGCTACTCAGGATTTTCCATTATCTTTGCTGATTTTAAGGTACCGTGCTCTGTATTTTCATGTTCAATTTCTTCAACCTTAAAGGAGGATGTTTCTGATTTCATTTCTTCTTCTTGGTCAGTTCTAGATATGTCTATAGATTCTATTGTGCTTTGATCAGGTGTAAAGATGTTAAGAATAAGTGACTTGTGTTCCTTGGTAATGACATCAATAGTTTGAGAATCTTGTACTAGATGAAGATCATCTTCATGTCCATTAGGAGTAAGCATCTCATGGGTAGATGTATGTGTGCTTGGCATATGGATGTGTTTTTTTGGAAAGCCTTGGATGCCTTGGAAGATATCTACCAAGTCATTGTAATATTTTGATGGTAAGGTTTCTTGAACTTGACTTTGTATGGTATTATCTTTGACATGCTTTGGTTCACATTCTCGACATGGATCAATTTCGAAGAAAATATTTCCTATAAAAGATCCTTAGATTTCCTCAAATTGTGGGTGTATGGGTGATAGCTCTTGGCTTATATTTTCCGCATTGGGTATAAGTGTTGGCTTACGAGTCTCTTGATCATCAATATGTACTGTCATGAGGTTGGATGATGTCAATATATTTTGAACTAGATCATTGCTAGACTTGGGTGATTTATTTTGATCATGCTTGGGACTAAATTCTTGATATATGTCCTCTTTCTCACTAGATGATGTAGAGACATTTTCAATGTGATCAGTGATAAATAGCTCTTGATTGTTTCTTTGAACTTTTGAGGTTGAGACCTTGTCATCATTGTCATTGGTAGATGGCCCTTGAGAATTGCTTTCAAATTTTGAGGTTGAGACATTGTCATTGTTTTCATTGGTAGATGGCCCTTTAATAGTTATTTCTCCTTGATCAATGAGGTCTTGGATGATTTTTTTGAGTGTAGCACACCTGTTTGTTAGGTGACCCTTGATTTTTTGGAACTCACATTGTTTGTACTTGTTATACCAAGGGAGTTTAAAGTTTGGTTCACCATAAATTAGACTTTCATTGATCTTGATAACTTCCTATTATACTAGTTCATGCACGATTACCTCTAAAGTCAATCCCAAGGGGTCAATTTTCTTTCTGGTTGGTAATCTTTCCTTTGTGGCTTTTCTTGATTGTTTCACTCTTGATTTTGTTGAACTTCTTGACAATGTGTTTGAGGTATATTTTGATATTGCACTTGAGGTACACCTTGATGTTGGGAAACTTATTGATGCTCTGAGAT
>VDFB02249060.1:0-13855 GCA_007258455.2 Sequoia sempervirens
CTCACATTCACATTCCTCTGTTAAAAAAAAATTACATAAACCTATACATATAGGTAAAAATCAGGTGAAGAATTTCACGGATGAGAAAGCCCGAAATAACATTTAAATTCAAAATCACCTAACTAACTTTTCCCTCGTCAAAATGCATTTAATACAATGTCCTTTTCATAATATAAAAGCTTAAATATTAATTCCCTGGCGGTGGCGGCTTTCTCCATAGTTCCCCGCGGTATCGCGATGGTTAAAAACTTTATTGCGATATTGCGGGCAGCGGTTAGTTGACGGCCCGGTAAACTGTGGCGGTTAATAATAAAACAAACTTTTACAGAGTCTCCCGTGATATCGCGATGAATATTTTATTGATTGCGATGCCAGGGCATTAGTATGGAGGTCACGGCGGTGGTTGATATAAAACAAAAGACCCACGGAAGTCTCCTAGCGATTATCAGCGATGGTTAATTTCTTGATTAGCGATATAGCGGTGGTTGGCGGGGCTTGACAGCGATTAGGGTTAATATTCCAACAATGGATTAAGCTTTTTCTCTGAGATTTTGGACTTCTAATCTCAAGTAATGAATTAGTTTTTCTCTAAAGAGAGCTTCAGACTTCTACTTTGGATGGTAAAATGAGCTTCACTTAAAATGCTGTTTCAAGTAAATAACTCTTTCTATTATGACTTTTTAGCCTTTTTTTTTGGCATTACAGTAATAGTCATTAATTTTCTCTTTTTATTGCCCAGGTTAATTCTTCCATTGAGTGTAGAGGAGAGCGGAAGGTGAAGGGATCTATTTTGATGTTTTCCAAATGGAGCTACTTCAATATTGAACATAATGAGAGAATGAGGATTACAAAATGGAGGTCAACCTTAGGGAAAATCATATATTAGAATGCATGTAGTTTAGTGGAACTAGAAAACTATCTGAGCTATGTGGGCTTCACTATTTGCATTTCCAAACCAAAACTAAATGCAAATACTAAAGTCGTATAGTTGAACTAATTTCCTGCCACACATGCATTCTAATATATTCTTTTACTCTAAGGTTGGCTTCCAGTTTGTACGCCTCCATTCCCTGCTTGTCTTCAATATTGATGTAGTTCCCTTCGCTACAGCCATATGACGAAACGGAAGCTTAGTTTTTTTCAGAAATCTAAATACTAGAGACAAATGCAAGAAAGAACAATCACAAAAATAGAATGAAACTTCTGTTTATCCTTCAATTCCTCCTGTAGCGAACAATGCCATTTTTAATAATTTATGTATTAAAAAAGTGATTTAAAACGGGTTTTAATTGCCCTCGCATTCGCAAGTAGAAAGCATGAGAGGTAAGTTTTATTGTTACCGTATTCTCTCCTGCCTTCAATATATTTGCTGGGAATTTGTTGTTATTTTAGATTTGAAGAACACGACTCCTGAGTTAAGAGATTAATTATTCTTTAGTTTGAGTGAGGCAAGAGTGAAGAATGGTTATCTTTTCATAATAGGACTATCAGTCTTAAAGAAAAAAATTCGAATACGCCAATCCCAAAAAATCTTCAAAATCCAGATATGAAGGATAATCACTACAAGAAGAGGAACCTTTCAAACCTAACTACAAGATATAAACCCTTATTACCGTAAGATTGTTCATGTTGTGAGTATTTTAAGAAAAACCAGCTAAACAAAAGTCAATGAAGAAAAGAATAAGAAAGTTATGTTAAAACAATTGGACTATAGCCTCCATAGGATGTTTGGGAAAGAAACGCGTTTGGCATTCCGTGACCAGATATAAACCCTTATTACACTAAGAGTGTTCATATTGTGATTGTGAATATTTTTAAAAAGACCAAAAAATAGATCAATTAAATAAATAAATAACCCTCCATAGAATGCTTGGGAAGGAAACGCGTTCGGCGTGGCTAGACCAGTTCACGCGCAACATAGGAATATGCATATCTTTAATCTAGGGTGGCCACTCATTAATTACAGGCCTTTAGTCGGTGGCCCTTCTCTATTTATTTACGCTCGTTACTCTTGTCTTACATAGTTTGAGCAGTTAATTTGTGTTTGTTGATCTGCTATGCAACCTACAAAGCTTGTTCGGTGCAACATCTAACAATGGCTCGAAAGAAATTCTCACGAAGCTGTATTTTCCTTCTCTCCCTTACTTTCTATATCTCCTCCTCCTCAGGTTAGTTCTTCTCCTCCTTAGTTCAGTTCTTTACACTACTTTTCTATTCAAGAAGTAAAGATATGCACACCATCTATTCACAAGATGCTGCTTTTACTTGAAGTTATCTTGCTTTGGTATACAGATTTTTCAATCCGTAGGGCATTGGGATTTCTCTTTGGTGTATATAAATAGAGGTATGGTAACCCTTCACAATAGGGTTTAATGATGTTCAAGCTGTGTTTGAATACCTATCTAAACCTAGATCGGGTTGGGTAAGTCAGGAACAGTGTTGGATAAGATTGAACAGGAACCAGGGATTTAACAGACATGTTTTAGTCTCTCGTGGCTATAATAAATCTATATTGCAAGCAAAATATAGAAATAATACTGAGTAGAATAGAGTTTTTATTTACTTTTCTTAGGGCATTGAGTTTATTGTTTCTGTTGCTTACAAATAACTTGTGCATGTACAGGAGATGCCAATACACCCAAACTGGGTGGCTCATGTATGTTCTTTCTCCTATTAATTTGTGCCTGATATAAATAGAAACCTCAGAGACTTTTTAGTAGAAGTTGATTAAATTATCTGACGATTAAGAATACCAGATTCTCTAGGAATACACTGTAAAACAGTAAACCTAAAATGCAGTTTTAGACTAATTAAATGGTTTTCTGTATTTAAAGCAATGGATTTTATTAATGGGTGTGATTTTGTGTAACAAAAAATGCAGGTATGTGCAGTAACGATTGACATATACTTTGTATAGGGTCAAGAACTGAAGAGTATGGTCCAGGTATTCCCACATTCACGGCGACAATAATCAACACATGCCTATCTAAATGTAAGCGGCGAAACATCCTTCTACATTGTGGGTCGTTTGCATCATCAGATTGGGATTTTTGTGGAGGTAACTTATAGAATTTCTTTAAAAAAAATTCTTATTTGATAAGAAAATCATTGCATTATAAAACCTATCTATGGGAGGAAGAAGAAGAGAATCTTTGAAAATATTCTCTGCATTGACAGAGGAGGTTTGTTATAGACTAGGAAACAAAACTCATAAAAGCCGCATTTCCCTATTGATGTAGTTCCCTTTGCTACAGCCATATGACGAAACGGAAGCTTAGTTTTTTTTAGAAATCTAAATACTAGAGACAAATGCAAGAAAGAACAATCACAAAAATAGAATGAAACTTCTGTTTATCCTTCAATTCCTCCTGTAGCGAACAATGCCATTTTTAATAATTTATGTATTAAAAAGGTGATTTAAAACGGGTTTTAATTGCCCTCGCATTCGCAAGTAGAAAGCGTGAGAGGTAAGTTTTATTGTTACCGTATTCTCTCCTGCCTTCAATATATTTGCTGGGAATTTGTTGTTATTTTAGATTTGAGGAGAATTTGACTGCAGTTCGAGATTAGTGTTACCGTTTGGTGAGCAAAAGTGAAGAAATGGTTATCTTTCAAGGGCGGTTGCAAATTGCATTTTAACGGTTAAATATGATTGCAATTTATAGCGAAGATTGTCCGACGCAGCGTGAGTGGTGGCTTGGTTTTTACGCCGAAGGCGTTCCCTCTATGAAGTCTGTTCAGCGTATCTTTAACATCAACCGCCTGCAGTACTGGATAAGAGATGGACGACCATGAAAATAATACGGCCATTAAGTCCTTTTGCTTTATCTATTCACATTTTTTCCATTTTATCCGCGTCTTTCCACTTTCAATTGCAATCCAGACTGAGGTCTCCCTGACATTACTGTTAGGGACAACCTCTTCCTAACAACAAGAGGAGGACCCAATTCCTCTTCAACCAATAAATTAGCCCCATCATCTGAGCCTACATCAAATTGTTGCTCTTCCCTAGAATTTGGATTATAGTCATGTGGGTGGCTGTTTTTTCTGTTATCCTGATTGAGGTCTTTAAATGGTTCCAATTTTGGAGCAGTTGCCATTGTTACAGATCAATAAATCAAAGGGAAATTCCAACTGCATCCACTTATTTGAGTGGGTGTCATAAGCCCAAAATCTGTCTGTGAGCTGCACAAACTCCTCAACTTCTGGCGGATGTGTGCACTGCAGGGATTGAGATAAAGCAAAATAAACTGTAAATTCAAGTATGCCAATTGCAATAACCCAAAGGAGCTTGTGGGTATTTTTGAAATATGAGCATCCCATCTGTAAACCAGGCCAGGAATCATAACCTCCAAGTGGGTATTAAAGGATGGCAATGGCTTGAAATGGGCTAATCCATCCAAGAATATTACAGCTTTCTTTGTGTTTGAAAATTATGGTGTATGTAATGTTTGTTGGCTCATTCATTCATGTATGGCCAGTTTTGTGCTTCATGTTAATATGGGTATTGGGGATTATGAGAGATAATCTACTACTAATTGAAATACACAAAACTCTTCATCAATGGAGAGTTTGTTGATTCAGTTTCAGGTAATGCGTATATATATTTTTTGCTATAATTTCTTATTTTCACTCATTGCAGCCAGCTTTTGAGTTCATATGGTAGTATGTGATTCCACTATATTTTTCTTTCTTTCTAGTACCATTGGTCACCTAAAAAAGGTTTACCAACGCACTGGAGTTTTTAGGGGGACAAATACCAGATCTATTCCTTCAGTCTTTAAAAAAACTTTTTGAATTTTTTTAACAACTGTTATTTTCTATTACTAGAATGTATTCATTTATTTAATTAGTGAAGTTATGTATTAGTATTTTTATTTTCTTTTTGGTGTGTTCATAATACACATCGCCTCCTTTCACAGACAGTACAGGGCAATGGGAAACAACATGGAAGGCTTATTACCATAACAACGAAAATTCTGGGTGTGTCGAAATAGTATGTGGATTTGGTTTGTGGTCGGATTAAACTTTTAGGCTTGTAAGGGAGTTGTTTCAGGTTATTTGACATTGATTTGGATGTGTATTTAGTAGACTTTGTCATTCAATTACTTGGATTATGTTACTAGAATGTATTAATTTATTTAATTAGTGAAGTTATGTATTAGTAATTTCTTTTTCATTCTGGTGTGTTCATAATACATGTTGTCTCCTTTCATAGTATAGGGTAATGGGAAACAACGTGGAAGGCTTATTACCATAACAATGAAAACTTTGGGTGTGTTCAAATAGTATGTGGATTTGGTTGGTGGTGGGATTAAAATTTTAGGCTTGTAAGGGAGTTGTTTTAGGCTATTTGACATTGATTTGGATGAGTACTTAGTAGGATTTGTCATTCAATTGCTTGGATTTGTGTGAACAAGAACATCTTTTGCATGGTCTATTTGAGACCTAATCTCTTTGTACGAGTAATTAATAAGTTGTTCCTTAAAAATTATCATGACTTGGTTCATGTAAGCATAGTAACATGAATCAATGCATCAATGGATTATTTAATTGTGCACTTTCAATTTATATAGATGGAGAAATAGCCCTCCTCTCTCTCTTTATACATACATACATACATACATACATACATACATATATATATATATATCTTTCCATATCTCTCTCTAACTCATACACACACACTCCCTATATCTCTATCTCCCCCCACTCTATTTTTCTCTCCCTTGCTCTCTCTATTACTTGTTTCTCTCACCATATCTCTTTATATCTCCCTCTCTCCCCCTTCTCTCCCTCTTTCCCTATTGCAAACATAAAATAAAGATGTTCTTAATGGAACCTAATTATCTTCCTAATTCAAAGGTTTTGTTTCAGTCATGTTTAAAACCTTATAAGTGGATGCATAGTTGATTTGAAGCTTTCACTCTTCCGTTCAAACCTTTGTTGCACAAAGTCATTATATAAATGACCTAGCTTGAGTGAAATTAGCTTTATTGAGTTTTACAATCACTATTTGTGTCATTGACAAAACATTTGTGTGCATTAAACAATTCATAATCTTTTAAACAATTTTTTAAATAATAATATTTTATTTAAATATAATATATCATCTGCATTGCGAGTCGTTTGCATTATACTTTGAATGTAATATCTCAATGATTGTCATGATATAATGGTTTTGGAAATAGTGTGAAAGGGGGCAAGCAACCTTTACAAAAGGAATGTTTCACTCGACTTTAGCATCTACAAATGGAGGATTTTACTTAAGAGATTTTTGTTTTTACCAAATTTATGTAATAATATTAGGTTTCAACTAAACTAGTTTTAATTTTTTAAATTATGATATGTTATGAATAATATAATAATAATAGTAATCAATTAAATTAGTTTTTTCTTGTGGCTGAAGAAAGTTAAATCTTTAAGTTTGGGATTTTTTTAATATTCAAACTAGCAATTAAATCTAATATATTTAAATTAATATTAATACAATTAATTTAATATTCATTTGGGGCTTTTGTTAATCTTATGGTAATAAATTTTTATCAATTAATTTTTTTTTATCTATATGGTGAAGAAAGTTTAATCTTTAAATTTGGGTTTTTTGTAATATTCAAACTGGCAATTAAATCTATAATATGTATTTAAATTAATATTAGTACAACTAATTTAATATTAATTTGCCATTTTTTTAATCCTAAAGTACTTTTTACTTAAATAACGATATTAATGTATATTATGAAGAATGTAATAACATTAATATTCAATTCCATTTTGATTTTGTTTGAAGGGGAGGTGATTGTGGTGGGGATTCAGAGGATGAGGATGGGTTTTCCTAGGTTTCTGTTGGGTTTTATTTGTGTTTCCTCTTGCTAGGTTTTGAGAAAAGGCGCGTGTGGCTTCTCCTTGACCTTGTTAGGGTTGTTTTGGCTGTTGTTGGGTTGTGTTTCTCTTTGCTAGTCTTTGCCCCCCTGATTGGGTATGGCTACTCCAAGTTGGGGAAAATTTTGGGTTTCTTGGGAAGTTTACTTAATCTTTCTTGTCTCAGGAGTTTCTCTACTATTTTGCGTATATTGCTCTTGGAGGGTGCTCTTGCTTTGTCTCACTTGAAGGTTGCAGAGTCTCTTTGTACCCATTGTGCTTCTTTGCTCCTTCCATTATTTGTTCCTACTTGTCCTTTGCTTTGTATCCCTAGTGGTCTTCAGTTTTGTTGTGGGTTTGGGTTCTCTATGTTTTGTAAATCCCTTCTAGAATTTTACATCAAAGTTTTGGCTTTCACATTGAGCTTATTTCCTTCTTCTTCCTACATATAATTTTTTGCTTTCACACTGAGCTAATTACAAAAGGAATGTTTCACTCGATCATGAATACCCTTATTTGATTAAATTCACCAATTTTCTTCTCTTAATTAAATAGATCATTGATCTAATTAAGTCATTCTCTCTCATTAATTAAATAAATCAATCTGATCTAATTAACCTTGGCTCTTTATTTAATTAGACAAATCAATTTTATTTAATTAATTTCTAAATTATATCTATTAAATTAAATAAATTAAAACCTTGTTTAATTTAATCTAACTAATCATCGCCTTTAGTTAAATAAAACAAAATATTTGTTTAACTATCTCTAAAATCACATTCTTCTCATCTTTGATTTAAATCAACCCATAAATCTAAGTCAAATTTGCACATCATCTAATCCCTTATTAAATTAATTAACCCTTGATTAATTTAATTCTAATTTAGGTCCCATCCTCTAGCCTTTTCCAATTGCACATGAAAATAGATTTAATTCATTTATTAAATCCCTATTTTCTCTCAACATGGCATAATAGGGGGATATTCTTCCAAATTTGAAATCTTTCCAAGCAGACTTTGTCCTTCCAAGTGGACTTTTTCCTTCCAACAAGACATTTATTTCATCTTTTGCATTGAGGCAAGTGGCATTTATGACATACATTTTCCCTCTTACATGTCATTTCATTATTTTCAAATTCCACCTAATTGCATTTATGGGCACATTCATCAAAATGTGTGCATCCCTCATCCATTCTCACCTTGACAAGTGGCACTTGGCCATTGGTTGAGAGTTAGTCCCACATTGCTTCATTAAGGGAATTTATCCATCTTGTCTTTGTATACATACGAGGTTTCTTTCCTCATTCCATATGAATCCACAATTTGAGAAAACTTACTATACTCAATTTCATCTTCAAGCATTAGCATTTTTATCCATTTCATCAAGGCATAGCTAGGTTATTGTAGGTTTTCTCCATGTAGTTCATTTGAAGTAATCACCAAATGGATCAATCATCACCAAATATTTAAGAGCTTGCATAGGAGTTGGGAAAGGGCCAATTTCCACATCAAATTCGAACCAACTCCCCCATAAGATCATTTTAATATGATTTAATCTATTCCCTTGCTTTTTTATTGTGTTCTTGCTTTTATTCCTATTTTGAACATTGTTAACGGATTTTATGGGGAACTTTGATCTTGGCTTGCATTTGAATCTTCTAATTTGTTTGTTTGTTGTCTCTTGCAGGTACTAGGATCTTGGTTCTACAAAAGCTTTCATGATAGCGGTTATCATTAATAAGTGTGGGATAAAAAGAACCCTTGTTGACAATGTCTCAACCCTTAACATTTGTAGCATAAACCTTTTGGATAAGGTTTGTATTATCTATTCATGGATTTGATAATGTAGGAAAGCAACTTCTTGGAGTGATAACATTTCCTATTAGCATTGGAAAGGACATATTGCACACTCCAGTCCATGTTATGCCTTAAAATATTTCATTTAATCTTCTTTTAGGAAGACCATGGATTCACGAAATGCATGCATTTCCTTCAACTCTTCATCATTTAATGAAACATGTCTATAACAACATAGTTTATACAATCAAGGTTGACCATAAACCAAAAAATTGTTTTCACACTAAGAAAGACATAGAAATTCTTTTGAAAATATTGACAACAACTGCACAAGTAGAACAAGTGCAAGAGAAAGAAAGAGAAAATAATATTGAAGAAGTCACAAAGTTATTGGGGGATGATTTGGGTTCCTTAGATTTCATGCCTACATTCATTGGAGAATACAAGATCATAACAAAAGAGCCTAAAAAGAGAAAAGAACCAGTGGTAGTGTCAACGAAAAATTCAGAAGAACCTTTGAAAGCATCGAGTTCAACCACTTTAGAAGAAGAGAACATACACAACAAACCTTGATGAAATGGACTATAAACAACTATCGAATCCAAAAGAAATGGAAAATCTTTATGTAAGAGGTTACAAACTTTTGAAAGAACCTGGTTATAGTGGCAAAGGATGTGGTGCTAGAGAACAAGGAATTTGTGTCCCTATGGAGCCTAAAACATAAGTAACAACTAGTGGTATTTGTTATTGTCCTTCAAAAGAGACAAAAGTAGTAGAAAAGCCTTCACTCAATACCAACACTATTACAAAATATTCTCCTAAGCCAACTCTAACATTAGTGTATCTTGAACTGATAGGAAGAACTAGTGATCTTCCTTATTGTCCTTCAAAACAAATGAAAGAATCAAAGAAATCTTCACTTAATATCAATTTCATCAGGCAATACATTCCTAGTCCTTTAAGGGAGAGTACAATATATCACAATCTAAAGAGTCTTTTGTATGTATGACAACTTGTACTAAGCAAGAGATATCTTCGTCACAAAAGAAAGGAACATTTTATACTATTGATCAAAAGAGTATCCTGTCAAGACTCCTCCAAGATCATTTGATATCTCTCCCTCTAATATCATAAAAGAAATTCTACAAAAAAAAGTTCATTCTGTGCACATCATAGAGTTAATGGTCATTATACTAATGAATTACTAGCTTACAGATTAGTAGCTTTATGTATCTTGCTCATTTCCATTAATGGTGGTTTAATATTAGGTGCAACCATTTTTTCTGTGGCAACAACATGATAGTTCTTGGCATTTGTCTTTTTCTCTATGATTGGGGGGCCAAGGATAACTAGTTTTTTGAGGTAAAAATTATTTTCTTCCTCAGTTTCTACTTAAAATACCAACATAGCAACTATGTTGGAATTTTAAGTGGGGGCCATGTTGTCCCCCATTCATTGTTTGCATGTTCCCTTCTTAGGGATGATAGCATATTCCTCCTAGGAAGTGTGAATTTATTTTCAAAGTGTGGTCTTCTAAATTCATGAGATGTGTCTTGTTCTTGGTGACATCGGGATTGATTTCCTTGAAGAGTGTGACCTTTTTGAGAATATGATATTCCTCTTGGTGGAAATTCTATGGATTGCATTTCCTAGGTTGTGAATATTTTATCCTCAACTAGTCCTCTCTTGGAGACATTAGGCATGACGTTCCCTAAGAGGAGACTTTACATGAACTAAGTAAAACCCATTTGAACATGTCTTATCATACTTGAATTTTTTTTGTAAGTGTTTAGCATAGTGTAGCTTGCTAACCTTATAAAGCTCAAAGTTCATATTTATGTTGTGCCTTATCCAGGTTATTATAGGTATAACTTTGGTATGGCTTGTATGGTGAGATTTTTAGACCTGGTATGACTTTCTCATTTAGCCACTTTTTGGGGGATCACCTAGTGGATATCCTGAGGTTCCATTAGCCCATGTGAGCATGCATTGTTGTTTGCATATTGGAAATCATGTTACACTTATGAATGTATTTTTGGAAAAACAATTGAGGCTTGATCCACATCGAGTTGGAAAAATAGTCAAGGTTTGATCCACTCTTTTTATTTTTATTTTTTTTCTTTTAGTCTTTGGCATTGTATGCTTGTGTGTCTTGTTTTGCTGCTTCATATCATACATCTTTTGTGTGTCCATTTGTGCTTATTTTGGTTTGACAGAGGATCTTGGTCCTACGGTCTTGGACAACATCCTTGATCTTTTTCATCCTATCCCATAAGCATTGGTGCACTCAGACCCCTCTTTACGTATATTTGTCTACTTTAGTGTGAGTTTGCACTTGTACTCCTCCTCTCACTAAAGTGGGGGCTAAATGTAGTATAGAAAAATGTATCCCTATATATATTTTCTCACTTGTTTGTGCCTTCCTAATTAAAATGAACTTAATAATGCCTTAATTTAGAAATCATAACTATATTTACTGTTTGTGCCTTATTTGTAATTAATTGATCAATAGAAAGGGTAAAATTATCATTTACTATGAACAGTTCAATTTGACAAAACAATCAATAATACTTTTACACCTTATTTGTATTAAAAATAAATAATCTTTATTTATTGTTAAAATTAATAACTTTTTATACAATTGAACCATAACTTGCATTAAATGTTTTTTTAATATGAAGGAAAAAAATATATGTTAAAACAACTGATTACAAAGTAGGATTGTCAGTCTTAAAAAGCATTTGAGCACACCAATTCCAAAAAATCTTGAAAATTCAAAATAGGACTCTAGTCGTAAAGAAAAAAATCCAAATACACCAATTCCAAAAAATCTTTAAAATTTCATAATAGGACTGTCAGTCTTAAAGAAAAAAATTCGAATACGCCAATCCCAAAAAATCTTCAAAATCCAGATATGAAGGATAATCACTACAAGAAGAGGAACTTTCAAACCCTAACTACAAGATATAAACCCTTATTACCGTAAGATTGTTCATGTTGTGAGTATTTTAAGAAAAACCACCTAAACAAAAGTCAATGAAGAAAAGAATAAGAAAGTTATGTTAAAACAATTGGACTATAGCCTCCATAGGATGTTTGGGAAAGAAACTTGGCATTTGTGCCAGATATCCCATGGCCACTAAAATTATTCATATTGTGATTGTGAATATTTTTAAAAGACCAAAAAATAGATCAATTAAATAAATAAATAACCCTCCATAGAATGCTTGGGAAGGAAACGCGTTCTGGCTGGAACCAGTTCACGCGCAACATAGGAATATGCATATCTTTAATCTAGGGTGGCCACTCATTAATTACAGGCCTTTAGTCGGTGGCCCTTCTCTATTTATTTACGCTCGTTACTCTTGTCTTACACAGTTTGAGCAGTTAATTTGTGTTTGTTGATCTGCTACGCAACCTACAAAGCTTGTTCGGTGCAACGTCTAACAATGGCTCGAAAGAAATTCTCACGAAGCTGTATTTGCCTTCTCTCCCTTACTTTCTATATCTCCTCCTCCTCAGGTTAGTTCTTCTCCTCCTTAGTTCAGTTCTTTACACTACTTTTCTGTTCAAGAAGTAAAGATATGCACACCATCTATTCACAAGATGCTGCTTTTACTTGAAGTTATCTTGCTTTGGTATACAGATTTTTCAATCCGTAGGGCTTTGGGATTTCTCTTTGGTGTATATAAATAGAGATATGGTAACCCTTCACAATAGGGTTTAATGATGTTCAAGCTGTGTTTGAATACCTATCTAAACCTAGATCGGGTTGGGTAAGTCAGAACAGTGTTGGATAAGATTGAACAGGAACCAGGGATTTAACAGACATGTTTTAGTCTCTCGTGGCTATAATAAATCTATATTGCAAGCAAAAATATAGAAATAATACTGAGTAGAATAGAGTTTTTATTTACTTTTCTTAGGGCATTGAGTTTATTGTTTCTGTTGCTTACAAATAACTTGTGCATGTACAGGAGATGCCAATACACCCAAACTGGGTGGCTCATGTATGTTCTTTCTCCTATTAATTTGTGCCTGATATAAATAGAAACCTCAGAGACTTTTTAGTAGAAGTTGATTAAATTATCTGACGATTAAGAATACCAGATTCTCTAGGAATACACTGTAAAACAGTAAACCTAAAATGCAGTTTTAGACTAATTAAATGGTTTTCTGTATTTAAAGCAATGGATTTTATTAATGGGTGTGATTTTGTGTAACAAAAAATGCAGGTATGTGCAGTAATGATTGACATATACTTTGTATAGGGTCAAGAACTGAAGAGTATGGTCCAGGTATTCCCAGATTCATGGCGACAATAATCAACACATGCCTATCTAAATGTAAGCGGCGAAACATCCTTCTGCATTGTGGGTCGTTTGCATCATCAGATTGGGATTTTTGTGGAGGTAACTTATAGAATTTCTTTAAAAAAATTTCTTATTTGATAAGAAAATCATTGCATTATAAAACATATCTATGGGAGGAAGAAGAAGAGAATCTTTGAAAATATTCTCTGCATTGACAGAGGAGGTTTGTTATAGACCAGGAAACAAAACTCATCCGCTGTACTAGGCTTTTAGAAGAGGAGAACAAGAAATTATTTGTAGTTGAAAGATTAGCCTTTGTCAAGGCGTAAAAACTGCTATTCTTTCATGATCATTGTCTTATTTTACTGTGATGGATTAGGTTTTCTCTACAGGGAATTTCGGACTTCTAATCTCAAGTAATGAATTAGTTTTTCTCTAAAGAGAGCTTCAGACTTCTACTTTGGATGGTAAAATGAGCTTCACTTAAAATGTTGTTTCAAGTAAATAACTCTTTCTATTACGACTTTTTAGCCTTTTTTTTTTTGGCATTACAGTAATAGTCATTAATTTTCTCTTTTTATTGCCCAGGTTAATTCTTCCATTGAGTGTAGAGGAGAGCGGAAGGTGAAGGGATCTATTTTGATGTTTTCCAAATGGAGCTACTTCAATATTGAACATAATGAGAGAATGGGGATTACAAAATGGAGGTCAACCTTAGGGAAAATCATATATTAGAATGCATGTAGTTTAGTGGAACTAGAAAACTATCTGAGCTATGTGGGCTTCACTATTTGCATTTCCAAACCAAAACTAAATGCAAATACTGAAGTCGTATAGTTGAAATAATTTCCTGCCACACATGCATTCTAATATATTCTTTTACTC
>VDFB02249062.1:0-23036 GCA_007258455.2 Sequoia sempervirens
GATATGCTCTACACAAAAATAACTACACCCTTTAGCATTACAAATGCATGGCATCACTTTAGAAACACTTGTACTAGCCTTACATGTTTTCAAAAATTGAGCACTATATCAAGTATTATATCCCTTGTAGAACGATAAGCCTACAAATAGGAAGCATGGACTTTACACCCCTATCTTGGTTTTAACATGGTTTCATAAATCTATTAGCATGCATTTATTAAGAAAACTACCTACAATAAAGCATCAAAATGACTTGATATACATTGTTCTAGATAGATTATCCAAGATGTTCATCATGATTACCTACAAGAAGAATCTTAATATATTTAATGTCATTTATCTTTTCTTCACCCATATTTGGGTCAACTTTAGCGTACCAACCTCCATCATTCATGACCAAAACCAATTTTTCAATCATTTCTAGAAGACTTTGTGGAACACATTAGCTATACAATTATATTACTCTACATATTTTCATCCATAAAAAGATGGCCAAGAAGATGTGGCTAAATTTAATCTTATACATCTACAATAGTGCACACTCACACATCTAGGATGAATCCTCTACAACGAGAATGCCTACATTGGAGATATTCATAATTTTGTAGAGAATAGTCCTCTCTAAACATGTATTGGTTTCCAACTTATATCACCACTCAACTTATCCTACTTTACACCTTTCAAATTGAATATGTGCACAAAGTAAAGAGAAGTTGACAAAGAAAGAAATTCTAGAGCATCAAGGAGGAATTATAAAGAGCATCATGGAATTCACTAAACACCACACATATTTCAAGTGGCTAACAAAGTCTACTTGCATCTTTAGAAAGAATATTTCATGGTGCTACTCCAAAATATCAAACCTCTAGGCTATTGTCCTTGCACCAACCTTTAAAAAATTGGTATGAATGCCTTCATTCTTGACCTTTCAAAATATGTAGTCCTACATCTAGTATTCAATGTGGAACTTCTTAAGCTATATTTTCCCCATTTGTTGGAGCCCATGACTATAAAAAATCATACAAAGTTGGACCCAACACATTCACAACCAACAATGGGGGATGATATCATTGATTCTATTACCACTTATACTCACCACAATACTCATCCACTATTTCAAGTAGTCAAGACTAAGTATTATGTAGATCAAGCTAAGTGGTATAATCTTTAAAAATTATACATGTAGTTTTTGTTAACTTATTATCAACACAATGCAGATCATTGCTCCTCAAGGAGGGTGAATGATCTAATTATAGTCTAGAACATCCTTTTTAGCATCATAATCTGCACACTTTTCTACACTCAATACATGTAATGTTTTACTTATACATCCATACACAACACTACCCTTCAAATATTTGTATAGTTCTTGCACATCACCATACATCACATGTCATGTGCATCTTATTGCCATGCACTTGATGGTGTCTAGGTAGACTATACTTGTGTGACATATATAGCATCCATTATTATGAAAGGTGTCTCAACCTTGTTCCTCATGTTATAAATATAATATATATATATATATATATATATATATATATATATATATATATAGAGAGAGAGAGAGAGAGAGAGAGAATTGAAAAAAATGTATGGGATATACAAGTTATTTTAGGCCCCAAAAATATTTTCAAGTTGTTTGACATTAATTTCATGGTTTCACAATATGAAAATATCTGTGAGATTTATAATTTGAAAAAATGAGCCCAATCAACCTTCTTAGTCAAAATTTATGGCCTCCAAAAGTTGGGTCTCCCACATTGAAAATGTAAAATGTAATGCCCCTCCGTTTTGGTCATTCTTGAAATTTAGGAAGTTGGTTGTTTGGTGGCCATGTCATTTTCGCTTGTTACGTGTGGTTGGTGATTTGCTAGGTCATGAAGATTTTGGGATTGCATTATTTAATTTGATTTTTATGTTAGACAATATCACTAATATTATGACTAGATGTAATTTATCAAATTAATCTAATTTTTAAGGTCACTTGATTTGGTTTGGGATCAAATAAAGAGCTAGATTTAATAATAAATGTTAATTGTATTATCATTGAAAATTTCTTATTTTAAGATGAAAGAAATATAATTGTAAGTAAATGAATTTAATAAAAATAATTATTGTCTAATGAGTGAATTTAATTAAGAAATTTAAAATTGAGAAAATATTAATGTAGATAAAATATTTAAAAATTTGAACTCAAGATTGA
Organism: Sequoia sempervirens; assembly: GCA_007258455.2. Classification (NCBI taxonomy): domain Eukaryota; kingdom Viridiplantae; phylum Streptophyta; class Pinopsida; order Cupressales; family Cupressaceae; genus Sequoia; species Sequoia sempervirens. Next base: position 2,207 of record VDFB02249062.1, read on the forward strand.
ATAAGGATTAAAGCAAGGAAATCAATTGAAAAATGGAAAAAGAATAGTTTATTGCTAAATAAATAAATAATAATAAAGCATCGTGATAAGATTTTGGGAAGAGGAAATGGCAAGAAAAGCTGGAAAAGATGATAGACGCTTTATCTTCCTCTGTTTCACCACCTCCCAGGCAGAGATTTCAATCATGGAAACTCATAAATTAGAATTCAAGAGACAACTCTGGGGGGATTATGAAGGATGAGCAAGGGAAGGTTAAGAAAGGAGGATTTCCGTATGGTTACCCCTTTTAGGATTCACCATGGGGGTATTGGTAGCGGGGCTACAGGGTTTCAAGATCAAAAAATTTGGGTTTTCTTGGTTATTTCCCCAACTCAGCCTGTGAAGCCCATGGAACGAATTGCCAGGCATAATTTCTATGAAAGGAGAGAGAGAGCCTATACCAACATATGATATATCCCAGTCCTCATAGTGATTTAGAAATGATTTGGACTCCCCTGTCTTCCTTATTCTCTGGAGGTTGGAATGGAAATGAGGCGAGAAATCACTGTGGCCTGACTTCATATACCGGGTCTGCTTATTTCATTCGAATGGGCAATGTATGCTTGCAAATTTGATCCTTAGTGCTATTGCTTGGGTAGTGCATCTTGTGCCACCAGATGGAATAAGGACGCGACTAAGGTAAGGGATGAAGCGTTGTTATTCTTTCTTAATACTGTTTTGGCATCTCTTGCATGGAAGTTGGCAAAGGTTTAGGAATAGAGTTTTCCATCTTGTCTTCAATACTTTATGCATGTTATGAAATCATCCAAGACATAATAGGAAGTTTAAAGGTTTAGATAATCTCTCTAATTTTATTGTCAGCTAGTCTCAGCCGCATCACTTGAACATAATAGGAAAGTCTAAAGATTTAAATAACCTGCTTGATTCTTTTGGCATTCTATTGCAGTTGCAACACTTGAAAATAAATATTGTCAATATACTAACATAATAGAGAGCTCACCTTTGATCGTGGTGAAGTTTAACTCCCAAACTTCAAATCTGAGTGCGTCTCTGGAAACTCGCTGCCAAACAGAAATGCGTCTAGTTCAAAAAGGAAAGGTTGTGCATTATTTCTCCTGCTCTTAAGTCACGTATTTGCACCTCACCTTTCTCCTTCCTTTTAGTCTTGGGGATAACATTTGGGATTTGACAATAATGCAAGAAGATGATGATATTTCCAAATTCCAATATTCAATATTTATTATGCATTTAGAGTTGAGGCATTGTACAGAATTAAGTAGCCTCCCTGAAACCATTGGCAACCCATCACATCCACAACTTTTAGACTTGAAAAGGTGTAGTAAATTAAATAATCTCTCTTATTTCATTGTCAACCTCTCTCAGCCGCGTACTTGAGCATAACAGGAAGTTTATAGATTTAAACAGACTCTCTGATTCTTTTTGAAACCTGTCACAGTGTCGCACCGGAAGTATATACTTTTACCTTAGGACTCACTGTTCCTCTTCCATTTCTGTGGTTCTATCATAGTTGTAAGCTATTTATGTTATGGTCTATTTCTATGTCATTCTTATTTAACTCTTTGGCTGGTATTCGATTAATTGCGTATGAAATTGAGGATTGTTGCATATATCCTCTGATGGTATTTGAAGTCTATTCCTCCCAGCACAGTAGTCTTTGGCCATCGTTGTCTTTAGAATGTAATGCCGCTCCATTCATTATATATCATTTGACTGTGCTTTTGATTCCTTTTGACATGTTGTTTAAGAATCGCTAATTAGGTAAGGCGTTCTTAGATGTTCTTTCGATAGTCTTGTTGTCTTACTGCCATTTGATGGAATATATCACTAGTTTCTATATATATTCATTTTCTGCTCATTATCCTTGCTGCAATATACCTTAATTGGTATCAATACCACTATCACCCATATCGAATAATTGATATCACTGCCTTGTCTTATACAAATAAATGAATATGTACCTTTGACACTTGATAGGTTGGAGAAGATTTAGTCAACAAGTTGAAGGTGCAACCTCCTCACTCTGTTTTGAGTTGTTGTCAATTGTTACTCGCTAGACCAATATGTGTTGCCCTTCCTTGCTAGTCCGCATTCAATGCCAAATCATCTTTTTACTGTGTGGAGTTTGTTTCCTAGTGATTGGTGTCGCTTTAGATAAGAACTATGCCTATTCTTTTTTCTTAACATGAGATTTAGTGTGTTGGTTTGTGTTTGAAATAAATACATGAGTATCATCGAATTTTCCTTTTTGGAAGGGAAATCTCTTTTATACATGAACCTTAATATATGATGGAGTTGGGAATAAAGTGCCTTAATATCCATCCCATGAAAAGGCACTATAATATTTAAAAGGCATCCTATTATACTTCTTAAGGTAAAGAGAGGGGATTATATTTCCCTAACTTTTGAAAACATTCTATTGAACTAAATATATAAGAGAAGGCATAGATATTGTAATATTAGGGATTCTTAGAAAATATTTATTCTCTTTTTTATATTCCCTCCTCAAGAAATTAAAATATATATAAATATGTTGTGGTTTTAAAATATATCTATGTGTGTAAATTTATTTAGATAGATTTAAGATTTTAAGTGGTGAGTTTTAATATGTAGTTTAAGTATTTAGAGTTTTTGTGATTATTATCATTTTAAAGTATAAACAATTGGTCTTAAGTGGTTTTCACACTTAATTTAAATATTGGAATTGAGTGTTAAGTTAGTATGATGAAAGGAAAGTGGAAATAATGTTTTGTACATAGGTAGTTATGAAATGGTAATGAGTTAACTACCCAACTATTAAGTAGTTTTCAATTATGTTGATAAAAGAAGGGAGAAATTTAAATGTATGGGCATGGTTAGAGTTTGATTAGGGTATTCTTGAATTGGATAGTTTATTGGTGAAATGGGATTTTAATCTTTTGAAAATTGACTTCCTTTATATTCATTTAATGGTTGATTTGTAAGTTCTCTTTATGGATAAGTCTTTTAGAATACTTGTGATTGTTATCATGAATTGTTTTAGTTAATTGAGTAATTTAGATGGGTAAGTGGTAAAGTTATTTAGTTCTGGTCGTTAATTGATTGGTTAATGAATATTGTTCTCGTTTGAATTTTTGGTTGTTGATTATTATGCAGGTGTTTTGTGGAGTTGTGAGTGGTTGAGTATTTAAGGTGTTCTTTAATTTGGTACCTTGGAAGTGTTAGTGAGTGTAGGATAATTTTGATGGTGTTGTCTCGGTGTGAATTTCTCTTGAGCTACTCCTGGGTTTTGAGAGGATTTCTATTTCTTAAATTTGTGTTGTTAGTTGATTGGAAACTCTTACTGTTTTGGCTTACCCTCGTTGGTGAGTCCTTGAGTATTTGATTTTTTTTTGGGCTTCCAGAGGCGAGGGAAATCTTGTTGCATGTGATTCTTCAGTGATTTAATTTTGATCATAATGGCGATTTTGAGTTTATGGTTGAGTTGTACCTGATTTTATGAGCATCCTTATTTGTGTTTATAGTGAGATGGGTAATGCCTCGCATGCTTCTCTGTTGTGATCTAATGTTCTTGTTATGTTGTACAACCCTTGGTTTTTTTGGTTTGATGTTGTTGGATTTCTAGGGAGAGTGGCTCCTCGTGGGGTCCGGCACCCCGTTTAAGGGGAAGGGCACAGGATAACCCACGAGTGAGTTAGTAATCAAGTGAAAACCTAATAATTAACTTAGGAGGGTTGGGTAGTAATATCATTGTAAGATTTAAAAATGGATGCCTCGTCTTCATTAGTGCTTCCGCAGACTAATGGAAGGCTGAGAAGGCCGTGGTTGGAAAGGTCGTGACCTCGTCTTCATGAGAGGTTTACAGCTCCGCATGAGTCACCCTATGGACTGGCACCTCCAATTGGGAGGAAGGGCACAGGATAGCCATAGATGGGACCGACGCCTCCAATTGGGAAGAAGAGCACAGTATAGCCCATGTAGGACTATGCGATGACACTCTCCCCTAGTTGCCCAGGTGTTTTACTTTATTGTGTTCCTCTGGAAGTATGTTATGGGAGTTGGTTTAGATTGTGGTTGAATGGACTTATATTGATTTATGGAGTATTTCCTTGATACATCTTTGGTGTACTTTGTGGTCTTGTATGATCTCATTGATATTTGACTTATGACCTTGTACTCTTATGGTACTGTGATATGATGTTATTATTGTTTTAATTGCAATTTGGAATTGTATTATGTTTATTAATTCAGATTTGGAAGTGTTTCATGATCATCCTTTGGTTACTTGTTTATTGGTCATTGCTTTGATTTATGTGATTGGGATTTATGACTTTAAGTTATTATGTTGACTTGGATGTTGTTATGTCATTATAATTCTTGGTTTTATGATACTTTTGTATCATGTTGAGTCTTAATGGTTAAAGTGAATGGATTTTCTTGGTTGATTCTTTTACGGTCAGCTCCTTAGCATGGGGGTGGTCTTGAGACCCATGTATTCAGAGTGGGCATTCTAAGCACTTGTTGGGTCCCTGAGCCGAGGATCGAGGGGTGTGGGCTGGTGTTGTGCAACTTAACCGAGTTATGTTGTCTTGGGCAGTTATGATACTATGTCCTCATTCATTTTGTATCATGATTCTTGTTGTATAGTTTTGTTCATGTTTGGGAAACACTTTTGTATCATTGTACCTCTTAAACATTGTACTATAATGTAGCGTTAAACCTTGCGTGGATATTGGCCATGGCAGTTGTTTTTCATTGTGTTGAGTTAATCATGTATATGTTGTATTTACGTACACTGATGGGTTCTTATCAATGATTTATCATGTATGTGTTACATTTGTTATGGTTTATCTTGGCTTTTATTCTTTGTATGGTTGTATGGATCTAGTTAGCGTAATGACTCTTATGTACCCAAAGGGATATGTATGTGTTAATGGTCGGCTTAAATGAAATTCATGTCATGACAATGTGGCCATGTATGTTTACTTTAAAAAAAAAAATTGTCTGATGATTATTGTTTAATTGTCCTTGGGGTTTTTGCTAGCAGGCGTTATATCAAACAATGTACATTTTGATAGTCTATTTTCTTAGAAGAAAATTAAATTATTTTGGTTGAAATGAAAGATGAGATAGTTGTAGAAAATACTTCTACTGAAAAATGACATTGTTATTTCTCTATTCATTGAAATAAAACTCATTATGTTAAAGAAATAGTGAATGCTCTATTGGAAAATGATGTTTTCTATCATTAAGTGAAACTGTTTGGTCTGAAACAATAATGTAATGATGAAGACAATGGATAATATTTTGTAAACAATATTGTTTTGTTGATTAAGTTATCATTGTAGCTATAAATGGCGTGTTTTATATCTATTTAGTAGGAAACAATACTTATTCTATTCAAACAATGAATGTACATGTGAGAAAATCTTGCTTTGTAACTGTTTAGTAGGAAATAGTACTTGTTCTATTCAAACAATGAATGTACATGTGAAAACAGCTAGATTTACAAGTGTTTAGTAGGAAATAGTACTTATTTTGCATAAACAATGAATGTTCATATGTAAAATTCTTGTTTTATGACTATTTAATAGGAAAAAATATTTATTTTGTTCAAACAATGAATGAAATTTCTCAAGTAAACAACAATGTCAAAAGAAACAAAGTAGTGGCAATGTAATAATAGTATGTGTGAAATCGTTAGCATAGAATTTTTCTATTTTCTTTATCTTGAAAACAAATGTCAATTGAAATACTATATTAAGAGTGCAATATGAGTTAATGATAATTTCAGAATGTATGCACAAACTATAATATTAGTAGGAACATATATCTGTATGCACATAGACTTTTTCTATGTACATGCACATAGTTTTGACATACCTTCTTTTATTTTTAGTAAATTTTTAAAATAAAAATGCTTAAGATGTTAAGTAGATATAGTCATAAGAATGATATGAGTAATTGTTGAATTACTTTGTGAATCATAAATCTGATTTCTGATTAGAGTATAAATTAGTATTTTGTTTCTTCATTTGAAGACATTTGGGAAGTATGTTTTAAATACTTGAACAAAGAGTGATACCTTAGTTGACAAGAGCACCTATGGGTAGATGTTGCTACAAGGTAGATAGCTATTATGAGATGTATTGCGGAAAGTTACCTTCTGAGACAGGTGCTGAAATGGAGTTTAGAGAGTATAAGTTTACTTTACCATAACCTATTGTTTGTTGTTGTTGTTGTGTGTAGGTGAAATCTTCTAATCTAAAATGCAAAATGAAAATGAACGCAAGAAAATACACAAACAACACCTCAATGATTAGCCTAGTTGAAATTGAACAAAAACAAAACAAAGAGAGTGAGTTACATTGTCCAAGTTGATTGGTTGGTTGGCCCTATTGATTTGTTTGATTGTGTGCTTGTTCAGAAGGAAAATATCATGAAACCTAATGCAAAATGATGAGGATGAGATGTGGAATGCAATGGTGTAAGTAGGTATTAGGGTAGATGCTCAATGTCCATGCAAAATGGAGCTCAAAGTTGCAGTAATGGTGGATGCTTGTTGGAATGCTTGAAAGCTTGAGTGCTAGATTGAATGCATGATAGATTGATGCAAAATAAGGTAAAAATCCTCTAATTTTAGGGGAAATGCCTCTAAGGAATGGAAGGCTGATATTTAGCCACCATGGACAAGATCAAGGGCTGGGGTGAGTTGAGGACTCATAAGCCCTCACATCTTTCCAAGTGTCAAGTGAGGTGTTAAGGGGAAGGTGAGGTGGAGGTACTTTAAGGTACCCTGGGATTGTGATAAGATATCCTCATAAAGGAGGTCCTTGTCCCCATGTGGGATATGTGACACAAGGAATTAAAAATTCCTAAAATATCCTCATGGGGAAGGGGAGAGAAATTAAAATTTCCTAAAAGGCATGGGGAAAATAAAAGTGAACTTTAAATTCACTTCGGGAAATGGGTTGCCTTCTCCAAAAGGAGAAAGCATTTAATGAAAGTTGACTTGGGGGTATGCCATAAATGGCATAAAGATTAGGTTGACCTAATCAAGTGATTAGGGTTGTGCAAACAAGTGATTAGGATGATTAATGAAAGATTAGACCAAGTGGAGAAATATGGAGGATGTGACATTAATCTTGATTAAGGATATGCACATCTTAATCATGGATTGATTAAACTAATCCAAATTAGAGGGGGATTATGTAGGATGGGACGAGGAGAGATAAAAAGGTGAATATAAAATTAATTTTAATTCACAAAGCCTGATGACTAAATTAAATAAATTAAATAATTTATTTAATTTAGAGAAGAAAGGGGATAAAAGATAAAGTATTTAATTATTTAATTAAATACCTTAGGTACATTAGAAAGAGAGAATATTAATTAAATAAATTATTTAATTAATGTAGATGGGGGATGCAGGATAGACGAGTAAAGGGGATGAATTTGATCATATGGGGGTGGTCAAATTCGGATGTCCACAATTGCAACACACTTATTATGCTTGGACAAGCAATGCAGTTCATTATGTATGTTGAATGAACTCTATGATTTCACTCTCTACCATTCCTAGCATAGATCTTGTACTTTATTTTCTAACTTGTAGATAGAAATTGCATGTTGATATATGGGCACACACCAGATTCCACCTTGTAGATTGTTCTCTTGCTAAATTTATGTGCAGGGTTGGGCATTATTCAAGTCAGAAGAATATAGTAGAAGCGTAAGCTTCGTGGTTGGGTGGTAAAGCACTTAAACCATGTTCTCATCCACTAGTCTAGGTGAGCGTTGAAGAAGAACCATATTTGTTCACCAGACTATTATAGTCTATGATGTAACATGTAACGCCCACCTTGGTTACCGTTATATCAAAGTGTAAAGAGTAAAGTTAACCGAATAATTTTTTTTTTTTAAAGTTAAATAATTACACAATTGCAATAAAGTTTTCAAGATGGTGTTACGTTAACAAATAAACTCAACACATTAACATAACATAAGTACAAATTTAATTTCATGTAAGATCTGGTTTACAAAACTTAATAAAATAAAATATCCAAGTGACCATTTTACATAAGGTGAGATTTCAAGGAATCTCTATACATCAAAGGTGGTACAATCAGTATGCTCTTATACAAGAGATATATTTACAAAACAGATAGTGTTCATTCAACATCTGACACAAATATCCATGAACAAGCTCTGCATCACCAGTCACGAACAAAGAAGTAACTGGAACCTACTACAAGCATAGGATCATCTGCATGAAAATATAAGGAAGAAAGAGTACGGTTTCCTCCCGACCACGTGGAACCCAAAGGTCCACTCCCTCCATGCTAGGAGATAATGACAGGTCCACAAGCAAAGAAGACAAAACATAACGTTTACGGGGTATACATTTCACATCACGACATAACGATTACAAATCAAAACAAATAAAATCTCAATATCAATTATATCAAATAGAAATTTGAACACATGGAACACCATCATGATATAGACTAAGAGTGTCATCACACTGTCGGGATAGGTTACCTTGGTGAATCTTCCTAGACTACCGGCCCTCTCCAAGAGTTACCCTGGTAGCCTCTACCGATTCCCAGCCCCTATGTAGACCAATGTGGAGTCACTTCATCTTTCAAGAGGACAAGATGACGACTTGCCATTCCAGGCCTTCTCAGTCTTGTCTCAACCTAAACGAGCATTAAGAAAGTAGGCGAGGAAAACATTATCTGATTTAGTATTTACAACTACCCAATCCCCTAATACATTAGTTAGGTTTTCACTGAATTATCACACCTACGATAGGTTACCCAGACAATCACTTCCGGATTTTGGCCCCTACCGCAAGCCACTCTTTCTATAACATGACTCGACATAAAAATATAGGGGTAGCTATCAAGCGTAAAGTTCAAAACCACAGAGGTTTTACATCTTCTACCAAAAACAGACCAAAGTCTCTAAGAAGTTTCACAAGTCAACTACAAAATAAGCAAAGCTATAACCCTTGGTGATAAACATTGTAATAGAGCAATACAAATAATGTGTAACATATTTGAAAACACTTTCTTTTCACTCCCAAGGATTTTAAAGAAATGTAATTAACATCAACAACATGGTATATACAAATACCCAATAATTACAACTTTCAAACTTCGTGAATTAAAATTTCACATTAAAACAATCTTTTGCTATTATTATTACACTAATAATTTTAAAGGAAAAGCCTATATTATCATTATAGAGATAAGATAATATATATATATATATATATATATATATCCTTACTTCTATAAAACAATCATTTAAAAGTTACACTATCCACTATTAATATAATATATAAAGGTGAATAAATAAATTAAGTAAATAAAATATTGATTTATCCAAATTTTAATTAAGTAGGGAGAAAATTACAATCAGAAACTTAGCAAAGATACTATTACTGTTATAATATGCAAAGGTAATCCGCACTCGAGATAAGTATTAGTTTAAAATAAATAAATAAAATCATAACTTAAATGAATTAGATAAGATGCCATGCGTCATGGACATAAATTAACTCAAGTCAATTTTAAGTATCAGTTAAGAATAACTAGTGAACTTCAGATTGCTACGGTTGAGACAATTACATACCCACGCCTAAACAGATATTTTTAATTATGATTTGCATTTAAAGCCAGACTTTCATTTCAGTTTGCATGCAAAGTCAAATATTGATATAACTGTATTCTATTCTAAAACAAAAATACATTTTTATTAGAAAGGAAATAGTGTTAGTTCCACAGGAAAGATATCTATAAAGATGACGCATATGGAATTGATCAAACAAGAATAGTTTCCAAATGGCTATATTCTAATCCGCCCTTACCATTCAGACACTTTGGTGCAAAGAATAAAGTATATTTTAAAGTTAAAGAGATATAATCAACAACTTATAAAATGAGAAAAAAAAAGACATAAAGCTCATCAAATGTTTATAGATGCGAACTTAAATAAACTGGAGTGAAGTCAGATTCAGACTTCTTTCAAGTAAATGAAGGTTTAATTAAAACATAATTCTACATGTAATAATAACGCACAAAGGTTCCCTTCTAATACAAGAAAGATTAAAAACCACTAAAGATTTATTAACTACCGCAGAGAGATCAAATAGAAGAAATGGTCATTAAACACCATGGTTAGTCATACGTTCCTTAAGAGGAGTGTACAGAGGATTAGAACTTTTATAATACATAAATTATGTATTGCCAATAATGACAAGAGCAAATAAACCAATCTGGACACAGGAAAACAATGATGAAAGACTACGGTGTCAGAATGGAGATTCCCCAAACTAGAACTAAAGAACTCTGAATAAAGAGTAATTTTCTTAGGAAAAATTCTATAAACGAATTCTCAGATCCCTAGCTACGCTGCGCACATTCTCAAGGAAAGATTTGTTATTGTTTAAGGATTTGATACAGGATGATATCAAAATATACTAGAAGACAAATAATTATTTCAGTCATTTGCTCTGGTATAGAAGAAAACGCCATGCATAACGATTATTCATTGAAAGGAAGATTTATGCTTAAACTTAACAAAATACCAGGAAAATTAAGTATTTAACGAACTACAAGACAAAGACTTCTATTCAACAGGAATTTTAATAGAAAACAATATAAGGCAAGGGCTATAAAGAAATATTCTATTCAGACTATAGCATGCGTTATCAGGGAACCGTGCATATTTATGAAATCAGAAAGAATAACGATTAAGGTTCTCAAAACTTCATACCCAAATTTGTATTGCATGGCTTACAAAACAACATTCTTTTAAAAGTTCACTAGATTCGTCCTTTAATCTAAATTGAACATTTCCATAATCCAACAGATATTTAGGAAAATCTATCACTGTTTTCCAATTTCTAAGAACAAATGCTAAATTTCTATCTTTATGAATTCCTAGAAGCTTCATTAATTTGTATTTTTAATAAAATCTGATTGCCTATACTAATTATTTTTCTATTTTATTTTGCAGGTTTGGCAAACCATTAATCTTTCCAAACGTTCAAAGAAGTAAATTTTGCTAAAACTTAAAAAGAAGAAAACCTGGTTATTCTGGAAATCGAACTGAAACGCACTTTGAACCTTTTGTTGATTCCTCTATTAATTTTCCAGACTTCGACAGTGAAATTCCAATCAAGCCAACTTCAAAACACGCTTGTGAACAAAATCTTAAAGAAAAATTCTTCTGAAAATAATTGTCGTGAATCAAAACTGCTAAAAATTGTTGCCGTAAGAAATCTTCCTGTGAATGCACAATTCCCAATTTTTGATATTAATTCATGCAATTCAAGATTTCAATCATCAATTTTAACTGATAGTTCATTTCGCATTGTAAATAACTCATTCAGTTCAACTCATTCTTTAAAATATCATAACAACCTTTAACTGACAATCAAAGATTCTTATCTCTTCGAAAATATCTTGCTTTTAAAATATCTATTTCACATAATTCAAGTTGCACAATTAAATCAACAATAATAATATTTCATTAAAAAACATACTTAAAGGAATACTTTCAACGATAGAATTCCTTATTTGTAATTTAACATAATAAATTAAATCACAAGCGTTAGTATAAAATTAATAAACATTTAATAAAATAAATATTAAATAAACACAAAACAATATATATTTGAACATGACAAGACAAACTGGGCTACACGGGTAACACAGAGATACTCGTTCGAAAACGAACGATGGTTTAAAAGGACCTGTCAATACCTCCGACAACATATTTATGATGAATTGGGAGGTACACTCAAACTGACAAGTAGAGGTGGGCTGTTACGTACATGTCTATCAGGAAAACATCGAGTTAACACACACACACACACATATATATATATACTCATGGTAGAAATCACATTGTGAATAAGAATTGCAGTGTGGCAGAAATTACTCACGGGCAGGTAATACACTATCACATCACAACACAAATGACAGATCAGTATACAATCACTGTAACATGATAACATAAAGCAGTAGTCATAAACAATAAGCCATATCATGAATGAATCTATCACAGTATCATCGAACCAACATAACCAAATAACCAGGATGTCAATGTATCATCCGCAAAATCAAAACAACATAGTATCCAGAATCACCTCTGAAATGAAACAACATATTATCAAAGTAATCTAAAGCATCTATCAAGCAGAATCAGACTAAACAATATGTCCCTATATAAAGCTGAAGATAGCTACATAGCAGGATGTAATTCATTTATTATACTTGATGAAAATGTACTATTTAATGACATTGCGGCCTTGGGAGCGAAGTAAAAATTGATAATGTAGTTTTACTTTTGAAGTGAATATAAGAATCTTTGACTCATTTTAAATGGAAATGTGTAGCTATGATTGACTTTAGCCACTAGTTATGTCTATTTAATTTGGAGTATATTCATGTGTCATTTAAAATAATATTAATTAAGTAATAAGTTGGAAAGGGTTATTATAGTTGGTATTAGAGCTTAGGGTTCAACTCTAGGCCTTTTGAGTCTACCATAGTTGCTAGGGTAGTTGACCCTTGACCCAAAAACAAGAAGACTTGAGAATTGATCAAGCCTGAATTGAATGTAGCAATGGTAAGGTCAAAGGTAGAATGAAGGAATGGGAAAACTATTAGAACATTGCGTAAGAATGACGTAAAGGAAGGAAACACCAAGGAAGAGGTTCCATTAGAAATTACCAATGATGAAACTCCAACTCAAGCTCTTATAGGACTCCAACTAGAGAGAGGCTTGAAGATTGTAGAGAAGAAAATTGCTAAGATCAAAAAGCTTTCTACAATCTAGGATTGGCCTACGTGGTAAACCATCCTTGGATATTGAAATAGACATACATTTTTTATCTGATGTTGAAATAGACATATATTTTTTATTTGATGTTGAAATAGACATACATTTTTTATTTGATGTTGAAATAGACATATATTTTTGATTTGATGTTGAAATAGGCATATTTTTTAATATGATATTGAAATAGACATATATTTTTGATCTGATGTTGAAATAGACATATATTTTTGATGTGATGTTGAAATAAACATATATTTTTGATGAGATGTTGAAATAGACATATTTTTGATTTGATGTTGAAATAAACATATATTTTTGATGAGATGTTGGAATAGATATGAAAGTTCAAAAATTTGATATAACGATCTTTCATTCGACTTACTAGACATCAGGATGATGTCTCTTCCAAGAGGGGGAGGATGTCATAACCCAATTTTATTGCATATTTATTATAATATGGTAAGTGGAATTATTGAAGAAATTCAATAAATATTAAATGAACATTCTAGATTATTCAAAAATTGAACGAAAGAAGTTGACTGATGTTGACTTTGTGAACTTTTGAAAATTTATTTTATATGTTACCGGAAGAATTGAACGTAACTGATCAATTTGCAAGTACAAGTGTGTGCAATTGCAGAGTGACCGATTGAAGGACAAGAACACGGTTGAAGTAGGATTGTTTAGCTAAATCGAACGGTAAGCCAGTTGGAATCTAGGTGCACACACCACAATAGCATGATGACTTGCATTTGAACTAAATTGTATATATAAGAGAATGTAATTTCCTAACTTGAACTATTTCAATGTTTGAAAATAAATGGTTTGTAGATTAAATTTTGTATTCAAATCTTTGTGATTTGAAGGAAACAAAAGCGAGCATTTGTAAATTAATTTTTTTTCTTTAGTGTAGAAATATATATATATATACATGCTCGAAATAAAAAATTCAAGTTCCTTACTTTAAATGATAGTGTATGGAACCTTTGAGCCATTCCAAAACAAGTAACTTGTATATAAATGCATATATATATATATACACACACACACACCTGATATAACATATACACATAGACACACATATATAGATATATAGATCATATATATATATAGATGTAGATATATATATATGAATATACTTTATAGATAGCAACGTCGGACGTAAATGATAATGATGTGTGTGTATACATTTGGGTACATAGATGTGAATGAAATCATTTAAATGCATATAGAATACAAATATATAAGTGTATATGTATATATATTACATACATATATATGTGTACATATACATATGAATGCATATTCAAATTCATATTGAATTCAAATGGATAACCGATATATTATGAATCGAGCTATGGAAATCAATGAAAAATCTTAAGGCAAAAACCACGATGGACATGGCCTGTCGAATCATAAAGGAAATACTCAAAATAGAGGTCGATGGCTATGGTAGGTAACACCCAGCCACATGCAAAATAAAAAGGCGTTTTGTTTCCATTTTGAAATGAACAGGGGAAGGGAAAAAAGATAGAAAACTTTGGGAAAGATTCATTCCACGACAAGGCAAAAAGTAGAGAAAGTTGAAGAATTAGAAAAATTAGAGGCAAGCCTCATTCAAAGCTCGATTATTGAGGTAATTCAATTCCTTCAAAGCAATTCAATTTCAATAACTTTATTTGGAAGTCTCTATACTTTTAGGAAAAATTGATAGGCACAGTATAATGTATTCTTGTGACTGTGAGTTCAGCCTTGAGCTGAGTATAATGTTTGATCAACCCCCTTTTGGGGTTGCATGGCCTACGGCCTACTTGTAAAGAAGTTTTCTTGATAGATCCTTATTGACTAGACCAAGACTTGAGAACCTTTCAAGGTGCAACTATTGTGTTAGCCACATGATTATGTGAGCTATGTTATGGTGATCAAAATTATATTCCAATCGAATATGTTTTCATTATTAAATGGTATTATATGGTTCAAATGTTGAACCCATGTAAGGGTTATAAACCCTATGTAAATGTATTTTTCAAATGTACCATCTTTGTTTTCATTTATCTATGTCACCTTTCCACTATCAACCAAGCCTAAATGGTAAGAGGGTTGAGTGTATTTCTTTAAAGTAGTGATCAATAGTACTTATAAAGGCCACCATTGATTTGGAAAGATGATGGATGATAAGGCTTGGTTACTTAAACCATGATAGGTACGATCTTTAAGATCGATGATATTATTCTCTTGAAAATAATACAAAAGAGTTTGCATGTTGAAACTTGTTTGTGATAGAGACCCAACTAGATTATGGTAAACTTGAAACATGACCCATGGTTAGTTTAGGAAAAGATGAACCTGTCATGTAGGGTAGTTTGTTGTAGAATGACCAAGAAGGTCTTGAATATGGTGTAGAAAGGGCACGTGTTAAGAAAGAAACCCTAATAACCTTAGAGTTAACTAGGGATTCCCTATTTCAATTGACCAATATGTCAAACCAGTTCATTATAATATTTGTATGATTTCCCTTAAACTTTAATTAATATTTATATGGAACAATGGACATTTTCATAGTCTAATTTTTCAAAAGAGAATTAAACAGTTCTAGTTGAAATGAAAGATGAGATAGTTGTAGACAAAATACTTCTACTAAAAACAACATTGTTTTCTCTATTCGATGAAATAAAACTCATTCTATTAAAGAAATAGTAGATATTCTATTAGTAAATTATACTCTATCATTAAGTGAAATGGTTTTGGTCCTAAGCAGTATAGTAAAATAATATTTTAAACAATATTTTTTGTTGATTCATTTATCATTGTAGCTATAGATGGCTTGTTTATATATCTGTTTAGTAGGAAACGATACTTGTTTTGCATAAACAAAGAAACTTCATATGTAAACAACTTGTTTAGTAGGAAAAAATATTTATTTTGTTCAAACAATGAATGAATGTTCATATGTAAACAATAATGTTAGAGAAAAATAGTAGTGAGAATGTAATAATAGTATGTGTGAAACTGTTAGCATAGACTTGTTTTGTTTTTTTTGTCTTGACAAGAAACGTCAATTGAAATACTATTTTAAGATTGCAATATGAGTTAATGATTATTTAAGAATGTATGCACAAACTATAATATTAGTAGGAACATATATGTGTATGCACATATAATTCATCTATGTACATACACATACTTGTGACATACCTTCTTTTGTTTTTAGTACAATTTTAAAAGGAAAATGCTTAAGATATGAAGTAGATATAGTAGAAAGAATGATATGATTGATTGTTGAATTACTCTATGAATCATATATCTAATTTTTTATTAGACTATAAATTAGTATTTTGTTTCTTCTTTTGAATACAATTGGGAAGAATGTTTTAAATAATTGAATAGAACAATGATACCTTAGTTGACTAGAGCACCTATGGGTAGATAGCTATTATGAGATGTATAGTAGAAAGTTCCTTTTCAGGACGGGTGCCAAAATGGAGTTCAGAGAGTATAGGTTTGATTTTGCTGGAACCTATTAGTTGTTGTTGCAACACACTTATTATTCTTGGCTAAGCAATGTAGGTCATTGTGTATGTATGAGTGAACTCTGTTATTTCACTCTCTATCATTCCTAACATAGATCTTGCAATTTCTTTTCTAACTTGTAGATATAAATTATATGTTGATGTATGGGCACACACTAGATTCCACCTTGTAGATTGTTCTCTTGCTAAACTTTCTATGTAGGGTTAGGAATTCTTCAAGTCAAAAGAATACTGGGGAAGCATAAGCTTCATGATTGGGAAGTAAAGCACTTCAACCATGTTCTTGTCCACCAGTGGAGGTGAGCACTGAAGAAGAACCATAGTTTTTCACCAGACTATTCTAGTCTATGATGTAACTTGATCTAATTCATTCATGTACTTGATGGAAAACATACTATGTAATGACATTTTTTCCTTAGGATCCAAGTAAAAATAGTTATTGGAATTTGAATTTTGAAGTGAATATAAGAATCTTTGATTCATTTTAAATGAACATGTGTAGCTATGATTGACTTTAGCCACTAGTTATGTCTATTTAATTTGGAGTATATTTATGTGTCATTTACAATAATATTAATTAAGTAATAATTTGGAATGGGTTATTAAAGTTGGTATCAGAGCTTAGGGTTGAACTCTAGGCCTTTTGAGTCTACCATATTTGACTAGGGTAGTTGACACTTGACCCAAAAACTAGAAGTCCTGAGAATTGATCAAGCCTAAATTGAATGTAGGAATGGTAAGGTCAAAGGTAGGATGAAGGAAATGGAAAACTCTTACAACCCCACATAAGAATGACGTAAAGGAAGGAAACACCAAGGTAGAGGTTCCATCAAAAATTATGAATGATGAAACTCTAGCTCAATCTCTTACGTGAATCCAACTAGAGAGAGGCTTGAAGATTGAGGACAAGAAAACACCTAATATCAAAAATATTTTCACAATCCAAGATTGGCCTATGTGCTCAACCATCCTCGGATGTTAAAATAGACATACATTTTTGATCTGATGTTGAAATAGACATACATTTTTTATCTAATGTTGAAATAGACATATATTTTTTATCTAATTTTGAAATAGACAGATATTTTTTGATCTGATGTTGAAATAGACATATGTTTTTTATGTGATTTTGAAATAGACATACATTTTTTATGAGATGTTGGAATAGACATGAATGTTCAAAATTTGATATAATGATCTTTCATTTGACTTACTAAACATCAGGACAATGTCTCTTCCAAGAGGGGAAGGATGTCATAATCTAATTAGATTATTACATATTTATTATAATATGGTAAGTCAAATTAATAAAGAAATTCAATAAATATTAAATGAAGATTCTAGAATATTCAAAAATTGAATGAAATAAGTTGACTTATGTTGACTCTGTATACTTTTGAAAATTTATTTTATATGTTACCAAGAATTGAACATTACTGATGAATTTGCATGTGCAAGTGTGTGTAGTTGCAAGGTGACAGATTGAAGTATGAGAACATGGTTGACGTAGGATTGTTTAGCTAGATAGAATGGTAAGCTAGTTAGAATTTGGGTGCACACACCACAATGGCATGCTGACTTGCATTTGGAATAAATTGTATATATAAGAGAATGTAATTTCCTGACTTGAACTATTTCAGTGTTTGAAAATGAATGGTTTGTAGATTAATTTTTCTATTCAAAACTTTTTGATTTGAAGGAAACAAAAATGAGCATTTGTAAAGAAAATTATTTTCTTTAGCCTATATATATATATATACATGCTCGAAATGAAAATCCAAGTTCCTTACTTTAAATGATAGTGTATGTAACCTTCGAGCCATTCCAAATTAACTAACTTGTATAAAAGCATATATAAACATATATATATATATATATATATATATATGCATGTATGTAAATCAAACACATACATATATATATACATATATCTATATATATATACATATATATATATATATATATATATATATATATATATATATATATATATATATATATATATATATATATATATATATATATATATATATATATATAAACATATATATATATATATATATATATATATGCATGTATGTAAATCAAACACATACATATATATATACATATATCTATATATATATACATATATCTATATACATATATATACATACATATACATGCGTATACATATTCAAATTCATATTGAATTGAAATGGATAATTTATATATTATGAATCAGACTGAGGAAATCAATTTTAAAAATCTTAACAAAAAATCCATGATGGGTGTGGCTTGCCGAATCATAAAGGAAATTCTCAAAATAGAGGTTGGTAGCTATGGCAGGTAACACCCAACCACATGCAAAACAAAAAGGTGTTTTGTTTCCATTTTGAAATGAACAAGGGAAGGGAAAAAAGATAAAGAACTTTGGGAAAGATTCATTCCATAGCAAGGAAAAAAGAAGAGAAAGTCAAAGTATTAGAAAAATCAAAGGAAAGCCTCATTCAAAGCTTGATTATTGAGGTAATTTGATAACTTTAAGGCAATTCAATTTCAATCACTTTATTTTGGAAGTCACTGTACTTTTAGGAAAAATTTGATAGGCACAATATAATGTATTCTTGTGACTGTGAGTTTGGCCTTGAGCTGAGTATAATGTTTGATCGGCCACCTTTTGTGGTCGCATGGCCTATGGCCTAGTTGTAAAGAAGTGTTTTTCATAGATCCTTATTGGCTAGATCGAGGCTTGAGAACCTTTCAAGGTGTGACTATTATGATAGTCACATGATTATGTGAGACATATTATGGTGGTTAGAATTATATTCCAATCGAATATGTTTTCATTATTAACTGGTATTGTATGGTTTGAATTTCAAACCCATGTAAGGGGTATAAACCCTATGTAAATGTATTTTTAAAACATACCATCACTAATTTCATTTATTTGTATCACCCTTCCATCATCAGCTATGCCAAAATGGTAAGAGGGTCGAGTGTATTTCTTTAAAGTAGTGATCAATGTTACATATAGAGGCCACCATCGATTTGGAAAGATGATGGATGATAAGGTTTGGTTACTTAAACCATGATAGGTATGATCTTTAAGATCAATGATATTATTCTCTTGAAAAGAATACAAAATGTTTTGCATATCAATTTTTTTTTGTGATACAGACCCAGCTAGATTATGGGTAAACTCGAAACATGACCAGTGGTTAGTTTAGGAAAAGATGAACCTATCATGTAGGGTAGTCGGTTGTAGAATGACCAAGAAGGCTTTGAATATGGTCTAGAAAGGGCACAGGTTAAGAAAGAAACCCTGGTAACCTTATAGTTAAGTAGGGATGTCCTATTTCAATCGATTAGTATGTCGAAACAATTCATTATAATATTTGTATGATTTCTCT
Source organism: Sequoia sempervirens (assembly GCA_007258455.2). NCBI lineage: Eukaryota > Viridiplantae > Streptophyta > Pinopsida > Cupressales > Cupressaceae > Sequoia > Sequoia sempervirens. Next base: position 21,981 of record VDFB02249062.1, read on the forward strand.
TGAACTTTAATTAATATTTAGATGGAACAATGGGAATTTTGATAGTCTAATTTTTTAGAAGAAAATTATTATTTTTTGGTTGAAATGAAAGATGAGATAGCTATAGAAAATAATTCTACTGAAAAGCAACATTGTTATTTCTCTATTCATTGAAATAAAACTCGTTCTATTAAAGAAACAGTCAATGTTCTATTGGAAAATTATGCTTTCTATCATTAAGTGAAACTATTTGGTCTGAAATAGTAATGTAATGATGAAGACATTGAATAATATTTTGTAAATGATAATGTTTTGTTGATTAAGTTATCATTATAGTTGTAAATGAATTGTTAAGGTGTCTACATTTTGCCCCTCTTTGATTCAATGTGATTTTTAAGCATTGTTTCAAAGAATATTCAAAAATTCTTGCTCAAAAGTTTCCCCAAGCACAAGATTTGCCCTAGTATGTCCCAGACGAGATAGCTTGGTGCCCCCTTAGGAATTTTGGTAAATATTATGGATAATGAACCAAATTTTCTGATAAGTTGATGTGATGGATTTAGTGTAGGGTGATCCCACAAAGCTAGTCTACAATTTCTGGTTGATTATGATTTTTACTGATATCACATATTTTTAGAAAATATAATGATTTAAGCTTTTAAAAGTTCCGTTTAAAGCATTCCAATTGAAGATATTTTGATCAAACTACCTTAGATCAAACCCCCTTGGATAGAACTCCGCTAGTTTTAAACCATACCTATAACTAAGTCTCCTTTACACCTATCACAATGCTGATAAAAAACCACTTTTGATTTACCTTTTGGGGGATCGAATGAATTCATTTAAAATTTATTTTTTGTAAGTATATAGTCCTTATTATAAACTTCCCAAAATTATAATTTGAAATAAATTCAATTTTACTATTATTTATTTTTATTTCTTGTGAATATAGGTTTTCAGAAATTGTGAAACTCTATGCACACATGTGGAAAATGAAGATTATCAAGAATTCAAAAATATGATGCACTAGATGTGAAGTCCCTTGATCAAAAAAAAATTGAATTTGAGTACATACAA
>VDFB02249064.1:0-13342 GCA_007258455.2 Sequoia sempervirens
GTGTAACTGTAGGATCCTCTTGGACAAGCAAAACCCAATTTAGGAAGTTTGTCTACTAATGCAGCCTCCATGATCACTATTCATTCATAGTTTCAGATCCAGGAACCTCCTCTCTTCCCTACCCTTTTTCATTTTTTTTAATTAGTAATCTTAGGCAAGGTTCATTGCACATTGTAAAGCCAAATCCAATTATAAAATGGAGTTCAAGAATATTCTTTCAACCTATAGCAAATGCAAAGCAACTCTCCCATCCTAAGAACTCCATTTATAGATCCAACTTCCCCACTTTGTGACTCATCCACAAGTCTGCCTTGTGATTCCAACAAATCACATAAAAAAACTAAGATATTCCAAGCACTGTCAAAACCTAACATTAGAGACCTTGGGATAGTGTTCTGCAATCTTATTGTGGAAGATTGTCTTTCAAGAGAGGTGATGCATCTATGCATTATCTATGTTGAGAAGTGCATAAAACACATCAACACTCTCCTCATTTTGATCATCCAAAATTTGAGCAAGTATACTATACTCAATTTCATCCTGAAGCATATCTATTTTTATCCATTTTATCAAGATCTTAGATAGGTTTTGCAAATCTTTCATCATGGAGCTCAATTGAATCTTCACCAAAGTGGATCACTCATCAACATTGCATCATAGGAGTTGGGAAAGGGCTAATTTCCACATCAAATTGGCACCAATTTCCCCATGGGATCAAGACTTTTCTTTACATTGAATAGGATTTGATAGCTTTTGTTTATGTTTGCTTATGTTCTTCATCTCATTTCTTGTTCTTTGCAATTTAAATGGATTTCATGGGGAATCTTGATTCTCACTTGCATTTGATCTAATGATGTGTTTGTTTTTTTTGTTTGTGCAGGTCTAGGATTGGGGTTCTACATTTGGTGCTAGAAGGAGGGCAGATCTCAATTCTAATCACTTTTTTAACAAAATTTTGTGTTTTCTCTATTTTTGGTGTCTACAGGGAATTGCACTGCTATCAGTCGAGCGACGCCATACAATGCCGCTACCAGTTTAGCAGTACCATACAACAACACTTCAAACTACAAACCATGTTGTTCAGTCTTTCCCTCCTAGAATTCAAATTTCTTAACTTTTCCACTGGGTCAATTTCTAGTCGTTGAAGTTCTCAAACTCCAAACAACGTTGCTAAGCAAAAATCCACCACAATCACACTCTCTAGTCTAATGTAGAACACCGCTTTCAAACCTAGCAACACTGTACAGCACTGCTTGCGTCCTCAAACTGCACTGCCTGTGTAGACTGGGCCACTGGAGTGAAGTAAAAAATTCAAGTTAACTTAATTTCTACATGTGCTTTTTTATTTTGGTTATTTTAGGTTGCTAACTAGTTTTTCTAACCTCTGTTTTGTAGTTCTAATTAGTTTTTGTAGGTTGGTCTAATCAAGGTGAAGGAGGAAAATGAGGTTGAAAGTGGCATTATGGTATCATTCTCTCATTACATCAAGTGTTTTTGAACACTTTAGTGTTTTCTTAGAACTTTTGGGAGAATTCATAATCTCTCTTAAGGATTTGTTATCTTCCATGCTCTTAGAGCACACAAAATTTCTTTTGGGCACTAAAAAGAACACTACAAAAGCTTTCATTTTTGCAACAGAGGGTTTAAAAAGAACTTTAGGCAAATCCACTAGATTTTGTTTAAAGGTTAACAATTGAACAATCAAAATTTCACACTTCCTTTGGTGCTTAAAAAGAAGTCACTCTTGCTTTGAAAGGATAAAATGAACATGTGTTTCTTTGTCTTGTAATCATTTACCCAAAATAATACCATTGAAAAGACGTATGCACTTCTCTTGTGTCTCACGATGATCTTGAGAATCAAAAGGCTTTTGGTGATATTAGGTTGTGTAAGTGATTACCTACACACTTCAATTTGGATCCTAAAATTGAACAAATCTTGCAAGTGTGAGTGAAATATATTGCGTGTTTTCTCTCTTTATTTCTCAATGAAGATTGATTGAACTACAGATGTATTTGCTCACTTTTGTGTTATCTTAGAGGGCCTTCCTTGTGGGAAAAAGTAATCACCCAAGGGAATGACCCAACCGGGAACACGCTAAAGCCAAGCGACTTCCACCTGGGATATAAGTGTGGGTACTTGTTGAAAGGCTTGTATCATGAGGATTATTTCGATAAGAAGGGAAACAATGGTCTCTCGCCACATGGATGGTCCCCCATGAATGGAATTCCTGCATTAAAACCCTTGTTTAGAAAAGGCCAAAATCCTTGATCTATTTGTTGGTGCAAGAACGGTCATTTTGAATCCACCCCACACTTTTATGGATTTTAGTAGAAATGGAAAGTATGCCATGGGAGATTCATGGGTACTAATGCTTGGCTGACCCAAGAAGCAATTTCACTATAAGGGGGATCCTGTGTGGTCAAGCATTTAACCATTCACTAAAAGTAGGCGTAGCTATACTTGTCCAAGTGGGGATTAAACAAATATAGTCTTTCATAGCCATAGGGTGTGAATTTTCTTGGAAACAAAACACTTTGGTTGATCATAAACATTGGAAAACAAACATTCAACATTGTCATAAAATTTCAAACCCTTTAGGAAGCAAATATCTTTGACAAAATTCAAGTTTTATTGCTTGCCCTAGGGATTCTATCTCTAGATGTTTCTAAAAATTTTGATTTATATCTCAATTTGCTTGCTAGAGTCAACAATAGGTAACTTTTTCCTTCATTTCATTGAAGTTCCACATAATATACTTTGTGGGATGAGAATAATTTAAGACATTATACATCTAGTTCAAAGACCTAATCAAGAATTTTTTGTGGTAAAAAGAAGTCACTAAGAAAAAATAAGAACAATTGAACCCCACACATGTGTCTCAAATGATTTCACGCAAGATCAAAATCTAGAAACCAAAGTTGAAAGCTCTTAATCCAAAATATCATCAAAAGCATCTCTCAATGCTCTGCGAATTTAGACAAAGATTGCTTTTCAACTTGTACAGAAGAGCTAAAAGAAACAATCCCAATTTGTACTCGTTATATTATTGTCAAAATCCAAATTCTTTTTCAGGAATTTGAACACCTTGTTTAGAGTAAAGCATGTTCTTCAAAACTGAGGTCTTGTAAGCAAGAGTCTTTTTAGGTACACATAGGATCAAATTCAAACTTCATCCATCTTTCAAACATCAAACCAAGATCATCTCACCAACAACTCTTGAAAATCTTGAAATCATCCTTCATGCTAGACTTTTTGGAAAATCCATGAATCAAAAAAATCCTTGAATCAAAACATAAAAACATTTTATTTGTCTAGGTATGTGTATATGTATCCTTCTCCATATGCTTAGTTAAATTATCATCAAATCATCTTTGTTTGGTTAGATGTGGGTAGATGCATCCTTCTCCCTACACTTAGTCAAATTATCATCTTGTGAGAAATTCTATCCCATAGATAACATCCAACATCTTGGGATCCATTTGTTCATTATCCAAAATCAAAACAATCCAAAACCAAGTCAAGGTCAAAATCAAGTCCAAGAATCCAACAATCCAAAATAGAAATCCAAGAATCCAAAAAAGTCCTAAAAGTATAACACCCCCTCAAGATCTTCTAAGAGTTTAATCATCCATATCATCCACCTCTCACACATTTCACCATCACACCTTTGATCCTTAATCATCCTAGATCTTCTCTTTTGAGCCTCATTTTATGGTTCAAACAAGATCGCAACACAAGAAGAACATGGAGACCAACAAAGAAACATCAACTTCAAGTGACCTAAGAAAAACCAATTCTAAAATGAATCTCGTTGGATCAAGCAATCCCCTAACTAATTTTCCTTCATCATCACAAAATCCACAAGAGGAAGGAAAAGTAGAGGATATCACCAATAATTCCTTCAGGATGACACAAGACGAGATCACTGAAATGGTCCAAAATCCTGAGAATCATAGAATTGTCAACATCGTGATGAAGCTCCATCCCTCACAATACATGCTTGAATTAGCAAAATAAGGGGCTAAACTCCCTTCCAATTATGATGTGAGCACCATTATGGAACAACCTCTTGGGGTCATGCCTCCAATTTCATCCATGCCCCAGATCCCATCCACACCTCCATTCCAAAGCATCACCCAACCCATCCCCCAAATTACATCATCCATTGCTCCAACTCAACCTATTGTTAACAAAGGGAGCACATTTCTCAATGCACTACAAACACACCCCCTTGTGAGTAACCAATATTTGGATGCAAACACGATCTTGGGGAAATCCATACCCCAAAATATGTCCCCCTCACCTTTCATGATCATAATGACCCATCATCATCATTTCACGCAACATCGACATACCCGTTAAATACACAAACCTCTCTCCCTATGACCTCACAAGGAGAAGGAGACTTATTTGGACCAGGGGGCATCTTTGACCCTACATCTTCATCATTTCCCCAAGGAAGTATGCCACTCAATTTTCCACCACTTGTGCCCTTACTTCCAACATCAACATCAACCCTCAATTTGGGGTTACCTTTGTTGTCACCACTCATTCGAAACAATCCCCCAAACATCAATCAAAGCATCATACTGAATTCTCCCATCTTTCCATTGATATCACAACAACATATGGTGACCATCACAATAACACAAGAAACCACCACATCATCAACCATTCCCCAAATACCTCAAAACATGGTCTCTCAAGGACCAAGCATATCAATCGCACCATCCACTACAATCCCAATCATCAATACAATGGTGCCTCTCATCATAGCAACAAACAACATACCAAATCTGCTACCACCACCACCACCTCCACCACCAAACACAAATATGCCAAGCAAATATAGCATTGCATTAAAAGCTACTCAACAAGTTTCCTATCAAAAGGCACTTCAACAAATCCAAAACTAACAAACAACACAAGCCACTCAAGCAGTGCAAGCCGCTCAAGTAGCCCAAGCCACACAACAAGCAACACAAGCCACTCAAGTAGTGCAATCCACTCAAGTAGCCCAAGCTACATAACAAGCACAACAAGCACAACAAGCACAGAAGGCTGCTCAAGCCCAAGCCCAATTACAACAACATCAAGTTGCTCAAGCCACAAGTTGCACAACAAGTAGCACAAGTGCAAGCTCGAGCCCAATACCAAGCTCAACAAGCACAATACATCACACAACAACAAGAAACCCAACAATAAGCATACCAGCAAGCACTTAAGCAATACCAAGAGTAGGGAGAAATGGCCCAACTAGCAGCCCAACAATAAGCATTGTTAGTGCAACAATAGTAGCAAGCTCAGCAACAAGCACTATTAACACAACAATAACAGGACCAACAACAAGTGTTATTAATATAGCAGCAAGTACAAGCACCATCAGCCAACACATCAACCAATCCACCCAACCCTCCAACAAGTGAACCACCGTAGAACACCTTCATCCCACGCCCTGATCCGCAAAATGATGTAACAACACAAATCAAGTTACTCTCACAACAAGTTCTTGATCTTCAATCAAGGAAAACCACAAAAACACCCAACAACTTGTGTCCCTATCCATTTGACATGAGTCTTGTAATGAAACTGTTCCCAAAGGGATTTGAGATCCCCAAATTTGATAAATACTGAGGGATGAGAAACCGTAAAGATCACATCAGGGAATTCCAAGTTCATTGCATGGAACTCATATATGACAATACATATCTGATGTGGCTATTTCCTAAAAGTTTGGCTGGCCACACCATGGATTTGTTATCTTTCCTTCCTCCTGGCATCAAAAATTTTTAAGAGATAGTAGATGCATTCATAAAAAATTACACATTCAATATTGGTATGGATGTCAGTCTAGAGGAACTATCAGCTCTTAAACAAGGTAAAAATGAATCATTTGCTTCCTTCCTACAATGATGGTGATCCAAGGCCAATAGGAGCAATTAGGTCATTCCAGAAGAACAAGAAGTTTGCACCATCATCTCCAATTTGGAAGGAACCTTGGCATTCCATCTAAGGTGCAAGGGATCACCACATATGACCAATTGATCTCCAAAGCACTTAACATTTAGCAAGCCCTTATTGCACAAGGAGGGACACCCACATATCCCGAACAACAAAACAATTGCCCATCCACTAGTTACAACGATAAACCTCGCACATGGGTGAAAAACATAAACATTACCAATGATGGTGTTGTCAACGCCAAAGTTGTCATCATTGCTCCTCGACAAAACACACTAGCACCCCAACAATAACCCCAAAACAACCATCAAAACAATCATCAAGCTAACATTGTGACTCAATAGCCAAAAAATCAAAAAATTAACAATGTGAATGATCAAAGGGGGCCACCCCAATGAAACAAAAGCTCCCCTAAGAAGAAGTAGACAGCCCTTGGGGAATCAATTGAATCCATCATGAAGCGACTAGTAGCAGAAAAACTCATCACAATCCCCACCTATGACAATTATCAAGAAACCTTGGTGAAACCGCTGTGGTACAATGAAAATCACCTTTGTGATTTCCACAAGATCAAGGGAGACACCACTTCCAATTGTATGAGGTTAAAAAACTTGATTCAAGACCTCATTGACGATAAAATCATAAATTTGGAGCAGCCAACAAGAAATCAAAATCTCAAGATCTACACGAGTCCCATGCCCAATCATAACAACAAAGGGAATAATAACAATGATAAGGGGAAGGGTGCATTCAAAAGTTTCAATCATGTATACGACCATGTCGTCACATCCCTAAATGATTATTGCACTATTATCACCATCAAAGGAGCCCAAGCTGATTGTGGAGTCACCACAAGAGGCAGAAAAATTACCATCGCAGGGTCATCTCAGCCTCCTAGAGCACCCACTTCCAACCCAACATCTGCCCCTAGTGGCTATAATGTCCTTGATCAATTGAAAAGAACCCCAGCTCAGATCTCCATCATGGAGTTACTGAAGATATCATCGGCCCACAAAAATATCCTTGAAGAATCATCAACCTCATCCACCATCTCCGTGGATCTTGATGCTGAACAAATCCAAGCTATGGTCAGAAACATCATTACCCCAAATCTTCTTACATTCTTCAACAAGAATTTCCCGCCCAACCATCTCACAATCACGCACTCCATCTGGAGGTCCTAGTGCATAAGAACAAATTCAAGAGAGTCTTGGTGGATGGAGGTGTAGTTTTAAACATCTGTTCACTCAAGTTCATAAAGAATCTGGGAATTTGAGAGGATTTCATTGAAAAAGGAAAAGGCATCACAATCAGGGCTTATGATGATCAAGAAAGAGTGTCTCAGGGCACTATCAAACTCCCTATTCAAGTAGGGCCAACAATTATGGAAATCACCTGTTGGGTCCTTGACCTCGATTTTCCTTACAACATTCTCCTGGGACGTCCATGGATCCATGGGATGCAAGCAGTAGCATCAACCTTCCACCAATGTGTCAAGTTCACATATCAAGGCCAAGAGGTCACTATCCATGGGGATCTTGAACCCTTTTCTTACTGCAAGATCCTAGAAGAAAAATATTACAAAATTCCCCAAGTGCCAATGAATGATGAGGGCCCCTCAACTCCACACATTGATCCAGCTACTCTCACCTCCACTTCTGCAACAGAGACACCCACCATCCCCGCCATCTCTGACATCAAGGTCATTATCTAGGACAATGGGTGTGGACACTATACAATTCCAAAATATGATTTTGTGGTAGGAGAGTTACCACAATCTCGCAGGTCACAAGGATGACTACAATCAAATGATGCTTCACCATCCCAAACCTTCACAACAGGCTCCTCCAGCTTTAGAAGCTGGGGAGATCTCAATCAGGAAGTAATAGAAGAGGACCATCCCATCTCCTATACCAAGACAATAGACCAACAACCAATCTACCTATGGATGATAGCAATAAAGGCTTACAGATGATGCTTGCCATGGGCTATGACAGAAACAAAAAGCTTGGACAAAATGACAATGAGCTTCTAATACCCATCATTCCTAAGACACAGATGAAAAATATTGGCCTTGGATGTACCCCTCTAAGTATAACCATACGTGGCCAAAATCCCTCAATTAAGAAGGTCAAAACTCCTCAGCAAATGACAGCCGCCCTTCAATTACCTGTATCCACTGGCCTGCCCTTAGACAATTTCACATTTGACATAAGCGATGTTTGCAGTAGTAGTGATGAGGAAGATGACATAGCCCGACTTCCCTATGCTTTTCAAGAATTCCTCTCTCATGACTAGTACCGTGTCATTTGAGTCAACCAGTCAAACCCATGAAATCAACCTAGTTTACCCCTAGCTCATCGATTACAACCAACGAGGACCGCCAATTCTAAACACTTTCAAAAATGATGAAGCGCTCTAAGAATTCATGGGATTGTGGAACATGGTACCATACGGAGATCACAAGGCTAGGTTTGATATCATTCTAGACACACAAACTTACTATGGGGAGGCGATTGAATCCTTTAGTCACAAAGTGAAAAATTGAGAATAATCTCAAGGTCTTTGAGTGAAAACCTCACTCACGGCATTCTCGCCCCTAAAAAGTAAAACAAAGGAAGTTGTTAGAATTAGGTGTTGTACACCTTGCATAATGTTTGTAATGTTTTATTTATTTATTTATTATGTGTGTGGTGCACCTAGGGTTTTCTAGGTGAAGTGCATCACAAGGAGTTATAATGTTGGGGCCACTTTGTTGTATGTAACATTGGGATATAATTGTAAAATGTAATTATTTAATATTGGGGAATAATAAAAATAATAAAGTACCCAATATTAAATGTGGGGTCACATGTTGTATGGTTTTGGGCACATGGTTTATGTAATACCACTTGGTGGTTTTGTGGGAGCTTATTTCTATAAAAGCAACCATAAGGGTAGTTGTTTAGGGTTGGATCAAAATTGGTCTAGGTTGGGCAGTGTGCTGCAGGTTAGCAGGTTGAGCTTGTGCATGTGTGAGGGTTTGAAGCATGACATGGGATGTGTGGATTCATGCTTGGTCACATGGAATGCATGGATAGCTTGTGCTTCAGAAGTGTTCATGGAGTCTCTGCAGATGTATTGTAATGAGTTTTCATTGCTGAATAATACATGGAGTGTGGATGTTTTTGGAGGCTGGGTTTTTCCCTCTTGAGGGTTTTCCCAGGGTATATCTTATGTCATCTTTGATGGGTATGTTGTTTATTCTCTTGCATGCTGATGTTGAGTATTTTACTTGCATGTTTTCAGATTTGGGTTATGTGGAAATTGTCATTTTATGGCTGCATAGTTTCCTTACAAGTGGTATCAGAGCTTTGGTTATTAGATTGGATAACCCTAGGTTGCATGAGAGAATGAAATACAATGGCAAGATATAGGGTTTTGCAGGTGTTTTATTGCAGATCTGAGGGTTTTGGGTTTACTGTTATGATGGGTTGTTTGCAGATTTGGGGTGAGAAAATTTTGGCAAAATTAGGGTTTCTTGGTCATGCATTTAAATGAGGGTTTTAGGGGTGAGTTTTCACAGATGACCTCCTAGGAAAAAATGGACCTCATGGTTGGATTCAGGTTGGCTGAGAGAGAAATTTTGACATATAACATGCCCTATTTTGGATACAGAAAAAAAATTGCCTCCACTATTAAATCCGTCACGGACTCAGCCGATCTGATCGTCAAAAGAGAAAATAAAATAGTAAAATTAAAAAATCCAAAATTAAAAAATTCGTCGAAATTTCTTGTACGCAAAATGGAAAAACAAAAAAAATTAGAAAAATTTAAAATTAAAATCAAAAACAAAAAATTTAAAATTTGGAGATTAGGAACAGTTACCGTCTCCTGAAATGCTGTCGGCGATTAGCGGGTATCTTGTCGGTGAGCACATGCTTGCCGTCGTGATGAGAGGTCAACTTACAGTGCAACCGGGACTGCGGCCACATCAAAGCCCTACAGTAAAACAAAATTTAATAAAATTTCAAAATTTCAAAATTCATGCATGTTTGAAAATTCGCGGTTCAACATAAAATTTGTCGAATTTAATATGGCGTCCGGGTCTGCCATAGGGGTGGGGGAAATTTTTTTTTAAATGAAAAATTAAACCGGATTTGAATGGATTTTGGATTCCGCCACCCACCCACCACCGGAGCGCCGCCCGAGCACCACCAAGAAGCCATTTTATAGCAGTTTTTTTCAAACGTATATAACTTTTGCCCAGAGTGTCGGATCTTCGACTTCTTATAGTCGTTGGAAAGCTGGTTCCGAGCACTACGCAGTGGTATAGGTGTTGTTCCATGGTTTTGCAGTTTTGACAGTGTTTTGCTTGGTTGAAGTCAGATGTTTATTTTGAGCTTTGAGAGGGCATATCGGGTGCATACGGAGTCGGATTTTGGACTTCAAATAGTCAACGGAAAGCTTGTTCAGATCACTACTCAGTGGATTAGGTTTGGAGATATTTTGGCATGGTTTATTTGCTATTTTTCTCATCTGAGCTGTTTATGGGTCTCTTTGACTATGGTGTTATTATGAGCTTATGGATTGTTGGATTTGGGATATTTGATATTGGATTCATTGTATGCTCGGTTGTACATCTCAGATTATTATATTTTTGACATGGTTATCAGCATGTATGTTGCATTGTTGTATCTACAAGTTGTGCAATGTTGTAGGCGGTCTATACTTACTTGTTGCACCTATGACTTGGATATGGGTTGTCTTTGCCCATTGATATTTCAGTGTTGATGCATGATCAGTTTTAGTGGCTTGGTTTAGTCACTTGGTTTGCTGTTTTGGTTGTCATGTTGAGGAGGTGAGATGGTTTTACTAGGTACAGTCATGATATGAGATCTATGTAGTTGACTATGATTATGCAGATATGTGGACACAGTTGGGTTGATTTGTTGGTACATTTGGTGGTGATCATGATGTCATGGATGTTTCTTGTGCATTAGAGACTTTGGCATGTTATGATGGTTTTATGCAGGTGCATTGATTGGTGGTATTGGATTGGTTCCTGATTATGGTTGTGGCGGTGTATCTTCTTGGGTTGAGGAGATTGGTATCACGATGTCATGGATAGCTTGGTTACACGGTTCAGTGGGAGCTTGTGACAGTGATGGTTTGGTGGTGACAGATATGATGGTTTGGCGGTGTATCTTCTTGCTTTAGAGGATGGTTATCATGTTGTCATTGAGAGCTTGGATTCACAGGTTTTGTGTGAGCTTATGATAGTGTTGGTTTTGTGCATCATGGTGCCATGGGATTGCTTGGTATCACTGTTCAGTGGGAGAATTTGGCGATGATGTGGATCCATTGTTGATTATGGATGGTTGTCTTCAGCAGGTGATCTTTGGTGTCATGGAGGAGCTCTTGGATTCTGTGTGCTACAGTGAGAGTTCTTTGACATTAGGTGTTGGAGATGTTGAGGTATTATTTATGACTTGTTGGTTTTTGACAGGTGATCCTTGGTTGTAGGATGGTTGTGTTTTTTATGTCATGGTATACTCTTGATTACTAGTTTAGAGTAGTGGCATGGTGCATATTATGATGATTTATTCATGTGATCTTCTTTTGAGAGGATGTGAGATCATGGTGTCATGTTTATGTTCCTGATTCTGCAGTTGGAGCTATGATTTTGATCTTGGTTGGTTCTCTTTGTATTGAGTACATTGATCATTTGCTTGGTGTTTAGCATGGATTGATCGATTACAGGTGCTCATGGATACTTGGAGACTTAGGTGAGGCTTGGTGTTCTCTTATGGTTAGAGACATGTTTTTGAGATGGTTACTCTTGATGAGGTTTTAGCAGGAAGTCCGAGGGAGCCTACACCTTGGTTGCACGTGAGTTCAACATGGACCGATGAGGAGAGTGTTCTTGGTTTAGTCATGATGACTTGGATATCCTAGAGGAGCATTCTCATTCCCCACTCTTGGTCTACTCGGTGGTTCACTTGAGAGGTATTGCCCATTATTCTTTCAGGTGCATTATGTTTATGCTTTGTCTTCTCATGGATATGGATCTTGAGCCATGGGTATTTGGTTCTGGAGGGTTCATTTGAGGAGTGTTGGCATGTTTATTTCCTTGTACATGTTGGGTTTAGGAGATGGTTTATTGGGCTGTTTTCCTTGGTTTGGGAATGGTTACTTTGAGTTTGATCTTCTTGTTTTGAGATGTTTACATCCATGTTAGTTACATATGTTATGTTTGATCTTGGTGATTGGATGGATGGATGTGGTTATGGATTTTGTTTTGGGGTGTTATGGAGGAGATCATACTTGACACAGTTGGCATTTAGAGGTGTGTGTGTAGGAGGACATGCTACAGGGTTTGGTTTGCAGGTTTTGCTTATCATTGTGGATGTTCCTTGGTACTACATGTTTACTTCTATGAGATGTTGGTAGTAGACTTGGTATGCCTTTGTGATGGTGCCTTTTTGGGATGTTAACGAAGCGACGCGTTGAATGCGCTCATTCCAGGTTTGCATTCATCTTGACATTGCCCATGCAGTGGGAGCTCTTGGATGTGTATGTCATGCTTTGATAGGTTTGCACATGGAGTTTGTCATTGTGGTTTATGGGTGGATATGTTGTTGACATGAGTTTACTATGATATGTATACCTTGGAGGTATGGATAGTTGGATGTGTTGGCATTTGTTGTGGATGTCATTTCAGCTATGGTGATTTATTCTTGACAGCTACTGGTGCATATTGGATTCAGTGTTTGTGTTTTGAGATATCAGGTTGAGGCAGGTTTATGTTTCTTTGTGACAGTTAGTGTGACATCTCTTTGGATGTGTTCATATCTTAGTGCAGTTGGCATGGTGGAGGATGGGAGCATTCATGGATGAGATGGTGGTCACCTTGGTTCTTGTTACAGGTATCTTGTTGGAGCACATGGAGCACTTGGATTCTAGGATGGTACATGTTGCCTATGGAGTTTATTTGTTACCCCCTTATGCAATGTATACAACAAGTGGGAGATTGTTAGAATTAGGTGTTGTACACCTTGCATAATGTTTATATTGTTTTATTTATTTATTTATTATTTGTGTGGTGCACCTAGGGGTTTTCTAGGTGAACATGCATCACAAGGAGTTATAATGTTGGGGCCACTTTGTTGTATGTAACATTGGGACATAATTGTAAAATGTAATTATTTAATATTGGGGAATAATAATAAAATAATAAAGTACCCAATATTAAATGTGGGGTCACATGATGTAGTATTTTTGGGCACATGGTTTATGTAATACTACTTGGTGGTTTTGTGGGAGCTTATTTCTATAAAAGCAACCACATGGGTAGTTGTTTAGGGTTGGATCAAAAGTTGGTCAAGGTTGGATAGTT
>VDFB02249066.1:0-26485 GCA_007258455.2 Sequoia sempervirens
ATTACAACAATTAGGTCTTAAGCCATTTTCTACCATGAGATGTTCTGAACAAGATATACTATCATTAGATGTTTCATGAGCATCCTCTTTCATGTCCCTGTCTAAAACCAAAGTAAGGGAGTTTTTATGTCCTTATTCAGAGTTAGGTAAGGCATGCAAGCCATTTATATTTTGGTCTAAGTTCCTAAATTCTTTTATTTTTCAACTTGATAGCCCATTGATTGAGCTTACTTTCTATATCTTGGCACTCAATGTTGTTTATAATATTTGTAACCATTGAGGGGGTCTTGTTGTCCCTATTAATTTAGTTGTCAACTCTAACCATGGGCGAATACTAATGCCATCCTTATTGATCTTGTCAACATTTTGGATCATCTTGTTTGTAATTTTTTGCATTATTATTACCAATACTCTTTCTATTTTTTTGATAACAATTTATTGTGCATTCTTTTAGTATTTACAGGATATAGGTTGGAACACTATGGTTTTTATTACTTTTTTTTATCTCTGGTGTATAGGAGACAAATTTTCACTCACCCACAAATTCCTTTACGGCCTCTAGCCTTAGAAAATCAAATCTGACTAAGTAATTCCACATCACCTATCTGCAATCCATCCACTTGGTGCTTGTTTTATGTGTCAGTGAGGGAATTTTTGTAAGGGACACACATGTGATGTGTGGACATCTTTAGGCGTGTTGTCATCCCTAATAGATTCTTGCCTCTAGAATCCGCAAAGACGTTATGTTCTCCATTGGCAACGAAGCATAATGCCTCTACACCTTCCAATCGACCCAGAACAAGTCTTTACCTCCTAGTTTCTTCTTCAGTATGTTCGCTCATTCCATCTCTTGAAATTTTGGCGGTCTTCTTTCCTGAATTTTATATGTTGGTTTTATCTTTCTTGGCAGTTGTGAGCTCCACCATCTCTCTACTTCTTACTTCCTTTTCCACTATTCAGGGGAAGTTGTGACTTGGTGTCTTGCCGGGTTCCTTCTTCGTCTATTCCGGCAACGTAGACCTTACCAAGCTTGCATCCTCCTCTACGTGCTTGAGGGTACTATTGATGCCTAAAAATGCTAAGCAACAGCCTTATGGGAAACTCAATTAATGGGGGGGACCAATTGCATTAAACTAAGTGACCTCCGGGTTTTTTAAAGAAACCAACTCCTATATTTGGAGGGTTGGAAAGGGAAAAGGAAGCAGATATATAAAATAAAGATCTAACCTAAGGCGATGTGCCAAGATGTAAGTTAGTAGGCATGAAAAAATCTTCCCTTTTGGTGAGATTTAAGGGCCCATTCAACAATCTGCATGTCCGAAAATTTAAAAAAAACATAGATGAAAAACCCAAGAATTCTGTTAAATAACATAAAATAACTTCCATACACATTCATTGAAAAGAAGATTCTAAGACATGGTCTGAATCAACAAAATTATATTCAAATTATAGAAGTTTTGCACATAAACTACTTAATACAATAATGACACAGTATAAAGTTTTGTTAACTAACTAAGAAACAGAAATGCCAAACAAAAATGGCATAGTCTATGAGTCTTAATACAATAATAAAAAACAATACAAAGACCTGGTGTCTTTCAACAATTTTTTGTGTATATTGTGAACTCATTTTTGAAAAGTTGAAGCAGTATATATAGAAAATCATCCCACCGCCTGAGAGTCAGTAACTAAAAAGATTCCCAGGCATGAGCAATGATGTCCGTTGCAACGATTTCCCAAGGTTTTTGCAACAAAAAGATCCCAAAACATAGAATACAGTTGCCTTTGAACAAGATGTGTCCCTCTGCAAATGATGACTGTGGTCCCAGTGTGGAAGCAACAAATTTCCCATGCAGACATGTGTCGCTCACCCACAGAGCTGGTTAGGGCACGTGGTGATAGGATGGGGCTTGTTGTTCATTCTTCATTTCCTTGTGATGAAATTTCCCATGGAGAAGACATGTGGAGAAGTCTTCGTTTCAAGTGTTGACTGTTGGGTCCTCCAAAAGGTGCCCGTTGAATGATGCTACATGGCATGCGAGCGAAACTCGGTAATGAAGCAAAAGGGAGCGGGCTCACAAAGGCCCATGCTACTGACATGTAGAGACATGGTGGGGATCAATAAAGAATCAAGGGATGAAATCCTTCCAAGGAGCGCGTGGCGGAAATGTGGAGCAAGTGGGCGAAACTCTTCAAACAGGGCCCAAAGATATTCAAACACATGAGGCTTGGGTCAGGGCCAAGAAAAATAATATCAACCCAAAGGGAGATCTAGGGAGTTTTAATCCACAACTTTTGGTGACTACCAGCAGCATTTCAACTGCAGAATGGGAACCCAAAATTTCAAGTTTGAAGACCAGAGCCTTATTCAATGGGAAATGGAGTTAGAGGTTTGAGAGTGTGGTCTATGGAGGCAGCCAATTAGCCTCGGATGGCATCGATATGGTGTGCAGATTCGCTTGCGCCTCATGCAGATTGATTACTTCTTTGAAGGGCAACTCCATGGAGATCTCGATCCTAGACTCAAGCTGAAAGAGCAGCCGCGCTATCTGATGGGTGACACCTTCAATGTCCTCAATAGTGGGGGGTTGACTAAAATTTTGAAAATTAGATAAATCTCTTTTCTTTTCCTTAATTTTTGTTGCAATGTGCTCCGCTATGGCCACTGAATCATTAGAGAGAAATGAGGAGGGCAAGCCCATTTGAGTCAGTTGGGAGAATTTTGTCTACATACTATTCATAGTCTGACCCAGTGTTGTCAATAAACTACTGGTATGGAGGATGGTTGCATGACAATGGATGAATTATTTATCCTTCTTGGTTGTTGACCTCCGATCTTCAATCCCTATGGTCACCAAGTCTTCATTTGCCACCATGTATAACTTGTCTAGCAACTTCCTCGCCTCGAGCACCCTCTCCATAATGAATTGTGGGAACTGTTCAATCGTTCCACGAACCTCTTTGCTCAAACTTGTCGCTTCCACCATGAATTGAAGCACCGGTTGAAGAGTCAGACATAAAGTCTTGACTTTCTCCTAGTAGGAGTTATATAGTTGTTGGGCTACTAAAAGGAGATCTAATTGAGGAACAAGGGGTTAGGGAGGATTTTTCAAAAGACCAATTTCCATCTCCCTTAGACCGACATCCTGTGTCAACTATTCAATTTTCTTGTTTTCTGTGGAGATTTGTCCCTACAGAGTTTCTAACTCGGCGTCCTTGCTTCGTAATAGTTCCTCAACTTGGCTTCGGGTTCCAGACTCTTTTTCCAGGGAGATCTTTACTTCTTGGATCTATTTTTTGAGTTGAGCTTGTTTGTCTTGGAGATCCTGATCCTTCTATTGCATTTCCTCCTCCAATTGAACTCGCTACTACCTATGCTCTTCAGTTTTCTGTTGCATTTCTCCCTCTACCCGAGCCAATCGGTCTTGTAATTCCTAGTTCTTCTATTGCAGTCTTGCAACCAGGTTGGGATCTAGGGACTGGAAATTTTCAAGTTCCGCCTGGACTTTGGCACTTTCTGCATGCGCTTGTTGAGATATTTGTGCAATTTCAACATCCCTTGCCTTTTCTTTTTTTAGTAGGACCTCCATCCTTTCCTTGACATTCTTGAGATCCTCTTCCTTCTTCAATTAGTGACTATGCTTGAGGAATTCAGTAGTCACCACTCGTTGGGTTTCCTCCATCAGCTCAACTTTTTCTTGTGGTTGGGTTGCATGTAGATCGATTCCCACAACATGAATTGTGTAATCCTCGAGTTACATCTCGCCTTGTGGTTTGATTGTGTTCAGAGTCATGGTTGCAAAATGCAATGACCCCTAAACTTCATTGAAAATGGTTTGCATGCACGACTCGTCAAGTTTCGTTGCATCCTTTTCTTTTCTTTTTTGGACCCTGATAGCCCGTGCTACTTTTGTTTTGTTTCCTTCCCTAATAAATTTTTTTGGTGATCTAATCAGCTCACCAACAAAGGGCACACTAGGAGGAAGAACAAAAGGGAAAGAGAGAGTTGTGGTCCCAAATGATGTCTTCTTTAGCAAAGAGACCATTAATGGGGAGAACGAGACAATGTTATACCAAGGTCCAGTCTAGGAAGCGACGAAAGGACTCATGGGGAGCAGTGGCGGTAGTGGAGATACAAAGGATACCATTTGTTGGGAAAGCTAAGTCAGAGTCGATGCAGTGGGAGTAAAACTTGGAGTAGCAATGGAAATTGTGGACTGGGCTCCAACAAAAGGTGGTACAAACTGCGGGGGAGTAAAGGCTAATTGTCCACTTTGGGAGAATTGGGAGAAACCTCCCACGACTGTGGAAGCAGAAAAGGAAAGGTTGATACTTGAAGTAATTGGGGGAACGGATACAACAGAGGTAGCCAAAGATTATGAAGCAACAAGAGAGTGAGAGAAAGATACCTGAGTTGCAGAGGACTTCGATCCCTAGCTCATTGCAGGTTCTTGTGAGCCTTCTCTAGAAGTTGCATTCATGTGCGAACTCTTATCGGGTGGAGAATTGTCCACCTCTATGCCCTTTGAAGGTTGTTGGGCTACTCTAGGTCTCTTCACAGCCCATGCACATGGTAGTGAGGCCTCTGACTGTGATGTAGTCACCCACACTCTCAGTGGAGCTTTGTTGGGATACTCCGTCGTTTTTCTAGTTTTATGTGTTCAAGTCATTTTTGCCTCCTTCCTCTTTATTATATATGCCTTAGCTTCCTCTGGATCTACATCCTCATCATCACTTGCATCAGTATCTTCATGCCCTCTATTCCATAGATCATCAAATTTTTCATCCTTATATGTCTCCTAGAACAGGGCATTAAGGCATTTGGTCTCTTGGCGATAAATCCAGAAGTTTGCAATTTTCTCCTCACTCCATTGCCATTGCTTGACCAATTCATTATGAAGGGTGGCCCCTATTTTAAGCTTGTCATTGGGATTCTCCAAAGGGGAATAGAAAGAGATCCATGGTGGCCTCCTATCTTTAGTACGAACATAGGTCAGGTCCACAAATAAATCATCCTAGTTAGACTAAGGATTCCACCAAGCTTCCTAGTAAGACCAAGAGCTATGAGTCAATTTAACATTCAGCTCCACCAAGACATCATCGAGATTATATAGCTATTTTTCACAAATTAATACCATCCCCAGATGATCCAGCTTCACCTCTAGCAGACCATGCGTGTGCTTCTTTAACATTATCACCGTTCCGAAGGTCAAAGGGCTGAAGAAAAAACCTTTCTTATTTTTCCTTCAACAAAAGTTGAGGTCAATAATTGCCAGTTGTCGAAATACCTCAAGGGCCAACACCCTACTTGTAACACATACTAAGAGCTAGAAGGATTCCTCGGTAAATCCATGCAACCTAATGAAAGTAAAATCCTCCCCAAGGAACCAGTTGTCAAGAGGAGTAAAACTCTACATCCACCCCGGTTTTACCTTTCGATTGGAAGTAGATGAAATGTATGCTGAAATCTTTAAATTTGAAGTTTCAAGAAGGCTGTACGAGAGGTCCTTTTTGCAGGCATTATTTGTATGTTTGTTCGGGCCTGGACTTCGAAGTGGGGCAAAACATGTGAGCAAGGAGAGAAGAAAACTTGAACCTATGCTACGTTTGGTAATCCTTGATTTGGTTCAACATCTCCCAAACAATTACCTCCATGAAGTCATAACAAAATAGAGAATGCTATCTTGTCAACTAAAAACCTAGACCCATTTGAAACTCCTAAATGTACCAATCATTGTCCATGCCACAAAAAAAAGCCATCATAGAGAAGGCATCTTGCAAGTCTAGAATTGAAAATGGCCGGTGAATCTCTAAGCGGCTCTTTGCATCTTCCTTAGGCCTTTTGGTTTCCCGGTTATAAAAGTCCAAAGTGAAATCTCTGGTCCTCCAGAACTCTTCCCTGTCTTCTATAGTGAATGTCTCCATAGCCATTGCTTTAGAGCCCCTTCCAGTAGGGATGCATAGCATATCACGATAGCCTCCCGTTGATCACAATTCTCGGTTTCCTTCAATGGTGCCCGGTGTTGGATAGATATTGAGCACACTCATGCACTAATTACAGGCAATGATGCACAAAGGAGACCATATCTGAGTGGGAGACCGCAAAACCATAGCTTGTACGTAAACGACAGTTGGTCATTAGCCTATTTCATTCTCTCGTAGGTTGCTTCCCTAAGACTCTTAGGGTTGGTTTTAAGGATAGGGCCATGAATGTTATCCCATTCTTCTGCTATCAGGGCCTAGTTCCTATGAGCTTTCTTGTCCATAGCCCATGTGCAGATCCACTTTGGCTTCTCTAGTAACACAAGCAAAGCGTAAGAGATGTTATCGAAAATGTTGGCCATTGGCGTCACACACATGGCATCAAATAAGCTTTGGTTTGCCTCTCCTTGTGCTTTCATCAAAGGAATCTGGGCCATTTCGGGATTCTGTAGACCTTCGCGATGCTCAATCTTTCTACAACTCACTTGGGTTCTTCAGCAAATTATGCACTCAAAGCTCTTTGCAATAAACAACATACTCAAAAAAATCTTTACAATGATGTTCTTTCGCATGCAACACTTATCCTTTTTCTCGGCTTGGAGTTGTAGAGAATGGTTGCCTTCTTGCAATAAATTTGGCATGTACGACCAACTCTTTCGCTCATGCGAAATGAATTCTTTTCCTTTTGAAAAGACAATAATTCATAATGATGATTAGTCATTATGTCCTATGGTGCCATTTCTTAGGAAATTGAGTTGGCAATTGAAGGCATACAAAATCTTTCACATGCTTTGCAATTAACAACTTAAAAAGAATGATTAGGCCCAAAAGTGTAATGAGTACACAAAAAGATTTGAGTTCATCCTTGGAGAATGAAAAATGCCCACAACATGACACATTGGCACTTGACCGTGTAGATTATCACTTGGGACTGCCACTGGTTTTAGCTAATTAATTACTTCTTAATTCACATGCAACAATTCGTACACAATAGACACAATTGGGTGGGATTCTTGAGTTTTCTCTTGGTGGGATTTTCAAGTTGGATCTTGATGGGATTTTCAAGTTAATACCTAATCAACACCATGCTTATTAGAAGCATTATACCTTGGCTATTTCTATAAATAGACCTAAGACAATAGCAAGAATTGTACTTGGTAATTGAGAAGAATTTGCATTTGGTAGTTAGAACTAGAGATAGGCGCAATGAATACTCCAATTAGGCTTACTAGCAATAGGTCATAGGTAGCTTTTCTAGGTGAAATTTCTAGTAGGCGTCTGAAATGCATGATGAAGAACAAGCATTCTTTGGAAATTATAGCAATGAAGTGGATACTGGGGAGGGATTGCATAGAATATGAGGATAAGTATAGGGTAAATACTGACATTTTCTCTCACTTCGTTGCCTCTTTGCTTGACATACAAGTACCTAAGCCAATGATACTTCGACTCACCATGGAAATCTTCCCAAAGCACTACCTCAGTGCCCTTGGAAAAGTTGTGAAAAATTCAGTGTATGGCCTTGGTCTCCCCATAGTGAGTGATCTCCGCAAACACATTGAAGAGGATGCAGTGGTGTCGTGGGTGCCATTCCTAAGCGGATTTCGCATTATGACGCTTGGAGAGCACCGCTAGAGAGTTTCTTGTGCCTGCCACTTCCTCCTATGATGTTACAACGTGGTGCTATTCTATAGCGTGGAGTGGTACACCGACTTCAGAAACCTGGTGTTTCCTCCACCGCTTGCCATTGTTGCCATTGACACTCCTGATGCCATTCTTTTTGCACCTACCACTGCTCCAGAGGTTGTTTATGAAGTTGTTCTTGATGTTTTTGATGTTGATGCTTCCATTCTCATTTAAGAATGAACTCTTTTTCTTTTTTTTTGTATATATTCCTCAGAAGGCTTTTAATAAATGTGCTCAAAAAGTCACTTATTATATATATACTCAAAAGTATGGCTTGAGAGCCATTTTGGAATGTAATATCAAAGTATATATTACCATATAATGAATATACAACTCTTTTATCAATTTTTGTCTCTTTTTCTTTCTCTGCTTCTTGTATTATGGGTTTCGTTTAGAAAGACCAGTTAAACAAGCAACAAAAAAAACAAAGGAAATTTACATAATTTTACATATCTACATTTGAAAAATAATTAATGAAGCTTTATTGAATGATTTGAGGTGAATTTTGTTAACTAGAATTCCCAATGCTTCTTTTCCATATTTTCAAATTCAAATGTGTTATGTTGTTTACATTGGATAATACGAAAAGGGCCTTCCCACAGGCTATCAAACTTTCCATGTAGGCCAGGCTTCACGACCCTTTCGTTGAATTTTAGCACTAGGTCTCCACATTTAAGACCCTGGTCAGAGGTTTTCTTGTCAAAACACCTTTTAGCCACTTGTTGGTAGTTAGACATGGCTATCAGGGATTTTTCTCTTTTCTCCTGTACCTCCAGCAACTCAACCAACTAGACCTCCATGGCTCCATTTTATTCAACCTCTAGAGAATTGAGCAACTGCAATGTAGGAATTTCCATGGAGACGAGCAATAGCGCTTCCTTCCCATATACCAACTCATACAGAAAAGTCTTAAGGACTTTCTTATAATTTATCTGGTTTTCCTAGAGCGTTGCCTGAAGATTTTTATGTCACTCTCTTTGATGTTCCGACCCGATTCTTTTTATGAGTTGGACTAAATTTTTATTAGTCAACTCAGCCAGACCATTTCCTTGTGGGTAGTAGTTTGAATATTTCTTCAGGAATATTGCATGTTTGAGTGCAAATTGACATACCTTTGAACCCAGGAAGGCCTTTGTGTTGTCAGAGATGATGGTCTTTGGCAGGCTGAACCTTGTCACCAGTTCTTCAAGAAAGTTCACAATCTTTGCCTTCATCACATTCTTCAAGGGCATGGCCTCAATTCATTTGGTAAAGTAGTTTGTAGCCATGAGTATCCATTTGTGTCCAGCATTGGAGGTGGGGTTAATCATTCCGATAAAATCAAGGCCCCATTGTGCAAAGGGTTCATCTACCACTATCGGATTGAGAGGCATTGCTGAGTTTTTCCTTCTTCCTGTGAAGAATTGGCATTCCTTGCAAGCCTTAACTAGAGAGTGTGAGTCATTGAACAATGTAGGCCATAAATATTTGGCACAGATAATTTTGATGGTGGTGGTCTTTGCAGAGAAGTGTCTGCTTGCGTAACTGTTGTGAAATATGTCTAGAATTTTCTTTGCTTGCTTTGTGGTGACGCACCGCAGGAGGACACCAATGAAGTTCCTTTTGAAAAGGACTCCTTCGATGAGAACATATCTTCTATTCTGCAATCTATAGAATCTTCTCTTCTAAGAAGGGAAGCCCATCGGATATTTCCCAGTCTACATATAAATCTCATCCTATCCGCCAACCAGCAGCCTTCATACTCATATTCATTTATCAAGACCAACTCGGGTTGTTCCTCCTCAGCTGCTACTTCTTCGTCATGTGCCAAATACTCGTAAAATATCATTCCATGCATGGTCTTCATGGGTCTAACATCAATGTCTTATTCAAGGATTTTGGTAATCCAGTTGGCCCTTTTTTTCTGTGATTTCTCCTCCATAGTTTATTTGCACACACTGGAATGCACAACATATACAACCACCTTGTTGCAAGATATAAGGTGTCAAAACTTCTTGAGCCCTTTAAAAATGGTGAATGCTTTCCTTTTGATGAAGTTATAGTTCATCTCATAATCCTTTAAGGTTCGAGAGTGGAAGGCTATTGGATGTTCTCCCTTTCCTTCATCATCCTTCTAGGTCAAAATAGTAGTGATGTTGGATTTGCTACTAAACACATACATTATGAAGTCCTTTGATAGGTCTGGGTTTACCAAAATAGGAGCTAAAGAAATATCATCCTTAACCTTCTCAAAGGCTTCTCTGGCCTCTTTTTTCCATTTGAACAATTGATTCTTCTTGAGCATCAGGGTAATAGGTCTAATTAGTCCTGCAAAATCATAAATGAATTTTCTCACAAAATTTACCTTCCCTAGAAATGACTGAACTCCCTTCTTGTTGACTGGTAGGGAAAGCTCCCTGATTTCCTTCACCCACTCTGGGTCAATTGCAATTCCATCCTTGGACACCACGTGTCCCAATATTTTTCCTTGCAGAACTCCAAAAACACAATTTTTTGAGTTCAAGGATACCCTGAACTCCTGGCATCTTTTAAAAACCATTTCTAGATTATCAGAATGATCATCTTTAGATTTAGATAATACAATCAGATCATCCAGGTAGATCAAGATAATCTTGTTGATCAATTTTCTAAAAGCAATATCCATTTCCTGTTGGAAGGTACCTCCCACATTTGAGAGACCAAAGGGCACTTTTGCATAGGAAAACATTCACCACTTAGTAGTGAATTTTGTTTTGTGTTGGTCTTCCTTTTTTACCTGGATTTGGTTGTAACCAGAGAAGTCGTCTAGCAGAGAATTTTTTTTTAAGCCGACCACTATTTGCAAGATAAACTCCATGGAGGGAAAGGGGTAGTGGTCCTTTAGGGATGCTCTGTTAAAGTCCCATAAATCAACACATAGGTGGATGTCTCCATTCTTTTTCCAAACAAGAACCAGGTTGGACACCCATGTGTTGTGCTTGATTGAGAAGATGATCCAGGATTAAATTAGCTTTGTCAACTCTTGCACCATCAATGCCTTAATCTTTGGATTTACTGGTCTCTACTTCTGGTGGATAGGTTTTGCTCCTTTCATCAGTTCTATAGTATGCTAGATGATTTCAGGATCATACCCCTTGAGGTCATAATATGACCAGGCCACTACTCCATATTTTTCACAAAATTGAATGAGCCTTTCTTTATCATGTTGTGGGACATCCTTATTGACCATGAGCTTCCTTCATCCCCAACTTGAAGATCCACATAGTCGCTTTTGTCCGCTACAAACTTCCTCTTGTCATTCCTTGTATCGTCACAATCGAATAGGTTTTCAAGAGTGACCAATCCTTTTGGAAGCTTTTTGGACCTAAACTGAATAATTTCCCTTCATATGCCTCAACAATTTTTGGTTGGAGTTACTCAACAAACTCTCTAGAGTGTTGAATGAATGAGGCAATGTGTTCATCACTTTCAAATACTTGCCAGCTCTAGTCATTATCTAGTATTGTAGGTCATAAAATCACTCGTATAGAGTGTATGTTATGAATTAGGCCGAAAACATGGTCAAATTGAGATTCGATTGCTGTCATGCGATCTACATCTATATTTTGCTCTCTAGGAATTGTTTGGATATTGAAGGCTTCAAAGCTTTCAATCAGGTCCCAAAATCTATGTCTATGGGATCTCATGCAAAAATTATTGGCTCTAGAGAATCCTCAAACTTGATTGAATACTAGCTCGGAGTCTCCAAATACCATTATTTGTTTAACACCCATCCATTTCGCAAGAGTTGGACCTTGCACTAGGCCTTCATATTCAACTTCATTGTTCGAATAGGAAAACTGAAAGCAGGTATTTTCATTGGATGGGGTCGTCAAACATATCCTGGATCCTGCACCAACTTTACATCTTGCTCCATCAAAATGTAGCGTCCATAGCTCTAAGGATTGACCACCCTCAGATTCCTTCATGACTTCTGGAATCGCTTGATCTTCATCATAGATGACATAGGTTCCCAATTTGGTTGCATGATACTTTCCGAAAGGACCAATGTCTATATATTCACTCAAGAGGACCTCTTCTTGATCAGTTTGGTCTCTGGTCACCTTCTCATCCTATAGTAGCTTAGTACAACACATTTCCTCTTTGGTGATAGAGGTATGAGCAGCCTCAAAGTTGATCATGGCTTCATCTGCTACATGTTCTAAATGTAGAAGTTCGGAACCTCTTCATTTATCTCCATGTTTGGTCTACGAGGATCAGGACGGTAATCCAGGAAAGATATTTTCCTATCTTGGAAGTAAATTTTTGGGATAAGTAGAGACCAAACATGGGGAGATGTATATGCTCACGTCATCTTGTGGAACTGTGATACTCGAGCAGAAGAATAGAGTCAAGGGGAGGGTCTTAATGACACCTACGGTTTCAACCTTGTTCCCATCAAGCTACATAACCCCTCTATTTAAAGGTTCATAGATAAGTCCTAAGGTTTCAACTATCTGCTTGGGAATGACTATGGTACTAGCACCAGAGTCAATCATAGAATTATGCAACAACTTCTTACCCACAATAAGAGTTAGCAAAAAGGGTTTCGATTTCAGCTTACCTCTAACTTTGGTAGAGGCTTCCTCTGCACTATTTTTGAGGACTTTGGCCAGAGGTGATGGATCAACGACATTTCCCTTGAGTGATTGGTTTGTTGAAATTTCGATTAGCGCATCTTCTAATAAGGGCCATTGCAGCAATGACTTACCTTGAATAAAGAAGATATCGAGATACTTCGCGGAGAGTTTTCTTCCATTCTTTCCCCTTTGGAATGGCCATTGCGGATTCAAAGGCTTATGTTCCTTAGCCATTTTTATAACAATATCCTTTCACAGCTAAAATTTTTGTGCAATTGTGGGGGAACCAGGAGTTTGATCGACAACACCTTTTGGTTGTTGAACAACCGGTTCACCTGTGAATCTCCTCTTAGAGTGAGTGTTATAATCTGACTGCACTTGCGGGGCCTTGGATGTGGAAGCTTCATTTGCAAACACTACCTCCTCTTCTTCCATCCATGAGAAGAGTGTGTGGTTGGGAGCTATATATGTCTCTTGCTCGAGGGACATTCCTTGCATTTGTGTGGTGAGTACCGTGTTTTCTATTTGTGGAGAGGCATATACATAACCTCCTAAATTTGACACCACACCTTTATTGCGTTGTTCTGCCACTCTTTGTTGTAGATTGACACACAGACAATTTCAAGGCATATGTGCTTTGTTGTAGGGGAAGCACCAGGGATTGATGTCATCGACAAGATTATTTTTCCTTGATGTCATCTATATTGAGCAGACTTGGGTAGGCAATTACGCAGGCGGAGTAGACTTTAACTTCTCATCACGATTACTTGTTGTTTGAGTCTCTGATTTTATTGTGGGCCTCCAGGAACAAATTTTGGTAGGAAGATCTTTCGCTTTCAATGCATTCCGAGATTGACTTCCAGAAATTTTGACGTTCCCACTTGAGTCCTGAATTTCTTCCATTTGAATCATTACGCAACAATTCGCCGGCTTGCCAGCTCATCTCATATTTGGAAGATTGGAAAATAGAAACAACATTCTACAACAGTCAAATACATGTACATAGATTTGGGAGGAACAAACACACGGTAGATGATAAATTCTCTCACGGGTGGGAATGGAATTAACTCTACAAAATATAGGCATAACAGGCTAAGGTGGTAGCTCACGGTGATCAAATTATTCTTCTCCCCTCACTTACCAGCATTACACAGAAAGAACGCAAAGAGATTGGATCATCTAAATACAGTGCCCAAGAGAGCTTCAGCCGAAGCCACAATACATTGCGGTGAATGGATTGCAAGTTGGATCCTTTTCCAAGTCGTGTGAAATCAGGCATTAAATTCAGTCATGGCTTCCTAAGGGGCCTACTTTATAGTCGCCAGCTGTTGAAATAGCGAAGAACAATCTCCATTGTTTGAAAACTACTCGTAGAAAGGATCGAGTTGATCCTGAGTACCGATATTGTCCCAAAGTGCGATACTAATCTAACACTCTGCCTTTGAAAGAGGTTATGAACAACCTTAGCGCAAAATTTTGGTTGGTAACACCATGCACCAAACACACGGCTGCCACATCTTGCAGGTGTTCGGATGGTGTTTTTGAGCCTTCCCCGATGAATTTTGGTATAAATTTTAAAGTAGAGGTTGGGATAGGGGCCCAAATAGTGGGTGCTACTGGTATTATAAGAGGGCTTCCGACGTCCCATGCCACATAATTTTTGTTGCTTGTCGACAACATTCTTGGTGGAGGATTAAATGGATTCTTTGGATGGGTTCTTGTTTGGCGCTACATTACTGCTAAGTTTCCACTTTCATGGTGGGGTTGTTCACTATTTGGGATCTATTAACAAGCCTATGGATCATACACCCACTTTAGATTTAGATACATTTAAACAAGTCCCACTGGGTGTGCCAAAAAGAAACTGTTGATGCCTAAAATGCTGAAACAACTGACCTTAGCTAGGAGGCTTCGGTTAGCTAGGGAGACCAATTGCTCCCTAAATTAAGGTGACCTCAGGAGTTTTTAAAGAAGCCGGATCCTTCCTATATTTTGGGGTTGGAAAGGGAAAAAGAAGCGGATATATAAAATAAAGATATAACCTAAGACATTGCACCAAGATATATAGAAGTTAGTAGGCATGGAAAATATTCCCTTTTGGTGAGATTTAAGGGCCCTTTCAACAATCTACATGTACGAAAAAATGATTGAAAGCATAGATGAAAAACCCAAGAAGTCTATTAAATAACATAAAATAACTTACATACACATTCACTAAAAAGAAGAGTCCAAGACATGGTCTAGATCAACAAACTTATATTGAAATTATAGAAGTTCTGCACATAAACTACTTTCGATTATAGTACTGACACAATATAAATGTTTGTCCATTAAACCACAAGAAACAAAAGGCCAAACATAAATGGCATGGCGTTTGTGAGGTCTTAATGCAATAATAAAAACAATACAAAGGCACGATTCAACACCAACATTTGCTTACTCTTCCACGAGCTCATTTCCGGAGAAATTGAGAGCTGAGTATACTATAAGAAATTCATCACCATGAGGAGCCAATAACTAAAATATTCCCGAGGCGAGCAATGGAAGTGTCGCAATGCGTTTCCAAAGGCAGGTATAAAAGGATCCCAAAACACTTGGGGCTCTATTCGCCTTTGAACAAGATGGCTGTCTCGCAAATGATGAGTGGTCCTAGGTGTGGGAAACAACAAATTCCCATCGGTCTTTAAGCTCCACTTACCCTGGTTGGTTTAAGACCACATGGCAATGGAGACTTGAGGGGATTGATGTTCATTCTTCCCTTCCTTGCAATGAAATTCCCCGTAGAGAATACACATGGAGAAGTCTTTGTTTCAAGCACTAACTGTGGGGTTCGCCAAAAGGTGCCTGTGGAATGATGCTACATGGCATGCAGATGAAACTCGATAAAGAAGCAAAGGGGAGTGGGCTCACAAGTCCACCTCTGCAGCAGTAATGGAACTATCAGGGTGAACAATAAAAGCAGCAGAGAGAAATCCTTCAGGCAGCATAGGAACGCTTGGAACTGGCCCGGGTGAAACTCCTTTCTAAAAGAGTCACGGGAATCTTCAAACATGAAGTATGAGAGTACGGGGCCAAGCAAAATAATAACATCAACCTGAAGGGAGCTCTAGGGATTTTTAATCCATAGGTACCTTGATCGAGAAGGTGATATGTTTTTATTTCTCCATTTCCATAATATTGCCACTTGATTTACATAGCATAGTGTTATTTCTATTGTTCGGTATCTTTTCTATTACTTTCTTTATCATATTTTCTATCTCATGTCTATTCTGACTATCTATGGAGGTGGAAACACCAAAGCGTGGGTTTGACTGTGGCAAACCCTTGTACAACCCCAACAATTTTCCTCTCTTGGCTGTGTATAGGTACACGTTCATGTGGAGCTAGCTAGAGAACTAGACTCCTCATGAGTTAATATTCATCATCCTTGCTTTCCATCACTTCTAAATCATCTTTCTAGTTACTTTAGTCATTCTTCTTGTTTTTACTTCAATTAGTACTTTATATTTTAACCGCTAAGCCATTAGTAGGACTCTTGAAATTTTCATTGTACTTTTGTACTTCCTGGCCGTATGGACGCCAGTGGTCCAGAGAGATGCTAGCACACTGCGCTATCGTCACTGGCCCATGCTACTGTCCTTGGGAAGAGAGTTGTCTAAGGTATGGTTCAGGTTCTAGAAGCCTACTCGTTTATCCCAATTCAAACTTGTGGGTTATCAAAGTGACATAAGCACTTGAGAGTGCTCTTCATTCTCTATCACTGACCTTAAATGCTTATCCAATCTAAGGTAGACTAGGGTAGCCTCCTCTCTTAGCCCTCCATGACCTAGAGCCTTGGTGTGGTTGGTCCCCCTCCTGTCCATTTTGGTGAACCCAATGTGAACAACATCTATCCATTTTTTTGTGTTGAGACTTTTTCCTTGCAATTGGTGATCATCAGAAAATTGGGTGTTGTGAGTTTTTATGAACATCACAATCCATTCTCTGACCTCCAGGTACATTTCTAGAAGAAGTGTACGACACCTACCAATGGAAAAGATGAAGGTCACTTCTAGTTTTACTACTGGCTTTTCAGATGAGATGGGTTTCATAGACAAGACCACTGATGCCCCCACTCCTCCAGCGTCCCCTATGGCCTCGTTCGTGGATGAGGATGACGTTGTGCATATTCTTGTAGAAAATATTCTGGCATTAGAAAGGAGGTTGTTAGACCTCGTAAATCATTTAGAGAAAGCACCAAATATGACGAGAGTTGCTAGGCTCATTAGTGAGGTGATATATATGTTAGGAAAGGATTGAATTGGCGTAGATTTTTTGTGTGGCCTCATCGATCTAAACAAAGCATACATCCCTTCACATAATCCTAGATTGAGTACCACCTAAGGGGATGTGCTCAATGCTTACAAGAGACAAATAGGTGTCTCGATGCCTACCAGGTCTGTATCCATGGCTGAAAAAGGCCCCTCGATCAACATTTCCTCTATTGCTGAGAAGCCCCACATTGTCAAGGAGAGTAGGATACCCCTTGGCTTCAACTTCACCCCTCCCACTACCCCTGACAATGAGGGCTCTGGTGGAATGAGTGGTGGTGGATTTGGTAGCGATGGTGGTGTTGGCAGCGATGGCTTTTGTGGAGGTCATGGTGGTGACTCTGGCGGAGGTCACACTGGTGGTTCCGGTGGTGGCTCCGAAGGTAGTTCTAGGGGAGGATCCACTGGACCTTTGTCATCTTCTAACCCTATTTTGAATGCTCTTCTTCAAAATATGGGTCAAATGCAAATCCATTTGGTGAACCTCTCTTAAGCCTCCTCCTAGCCTATCTTTCAGCTCTTTTGTCGACATATTCCATTATCAGTGATGATTCTTAGCACTCCTTTCCCACAGGAAATGGAGATTCCTAAGTTTGAGAAGTACAGTGGTAAAGGGGATCTGTAGACACATGTATCAAATTTTAACGCCATGTGCACATATTTATTTCACCATGATGCTCTAATGGAAAAAATCTTCCCTCGGTCTCTCAAGGATACAACACTCGAGTGGTATTGTTCCTTGTCTAATAATTTTATATTCTCATTTGACCAGCTCATCAATCAGTTTCTCTATCAATTCCAAGCTAACATCAGTCTGAAGATGACCTTCTCGGATCTTGTCTGATGTAAGCAATGAGAACATGAGAAGATAACTGATTTTATTGCATGATACCAAGAACTCTTTTCAGAAAATATCGTACCTGCTACCCAACTTGGATGTGCAAAAGGTATTCATAGGCAACCTATAGTGAGCATGGCAGGAGAAATTTTCCCTAATGAAATACCCTTCTTTCGCACATTTGTGTATTGCGTTGCGAGAGTATCAACAAATGATGGTTTAGTTCGAGAGATCCTCCTCGCGCTCCCTTTCTGAAGGAAAATCTATTATGTCTTTTTTAGGAAAAGGAAAGGTTTTTGTAAATGTATTCACTACGACTAATGATCATGGCCTTAGGTGCAACAAAATTTTTACAAAGTTAGTTGAATCTTATTCTTCTATTCTACAAAATTTATTGAAGGATAATATTATAACACTGGAAAATTTGTGACCCTTGAAGGATCCTTATCCTGATTGGTACTATGAGAATGTTTTTTGTCAGTACCATCATGTTAATGAGCATGATACTGAGCATTGCATGCACCTATGTCATGAGATACAGGATCACATCGATGATGGTACCATCTGTTTTGAGGGGAAGAAGCAAAATATAAATAATTCAGTAGCAAAGGCCAATAGCGAGTTGCAGATTTACATAGACCCATTTTCGTCTCACTCTGTGAACTTGATCATTGACCCTTCTAATGCTTCTCCTAAAGCCTCGGCATATGTTAATGTGGTTTCGTTTACTCCTACTCCTCCCCCAAAGCTTGTGATTGGTTTGCTAGATGTGATTTTCACCTCGCCAGATTTTCCTCTGAATAATAAGCCCTCTCCTCTATACATTCCTACTCGCCTCAATAGAAACATTGTGATAAGAGTCCTAATCGACCCTTTGATTTGAGTGAACATTATTACAAAGGAGACATTGTGGCTAAATTCATTATAGAGGGAGGAATATGAGAAAATGAAATCTATTATGCGTACGCATAATGGTCTCTCTCTTGCATTGTATGGCTCTATAACTCTTTCCATCCTAGTAGGACCTAAGGTTGTGGACACAAATTTTGATGTCATTCTAGAATCCAATCTATTCAGGTGAAGGTGGGAACCTCATGGCTAGCTCCATGAACAAAATACCTTCCATTATTCACAAATTTTTAAATTTCTCCCACGAAGGTGACGTGCATGTTGTGCATGACACTGGATATCATCCATTGGTATCCTATGGGGGTTATTCCTTGGATCAATTTTGGCCCATCTCAATTGGTCCACTCCCTCCTAGGACAAACCAACTTTATTGAAACTATGTAAAGTACAAAACCAGGGGAAAAGGACAACTAAAAGTGACTCACTTGATAGTGCAGCGACAAGCTACCTCTTCCTCTCGGAAGAGAAAGAAGAAGCCTACCTGTGCTTAGGGCCTCGCCTCTGCCTCACTCCTTGAAGATGGATTTTTGGTTACTACTCTTGGTTTTTGCATAAGAAGTTTGATGGTGCCCACTTGGCGAAAGGATAAGATTCAGGTATTTGACCTTCCTACCTTTCCCATGGGACCTCAACCCAGAATGTATGGCAAGGGGAAGGGTTCCCGCGAGAAGTCCTCTATTTCTCGACCTCTGCAGCCTCCTACTGCTCCTTCCTCTAAGGAAATGAATGGGAAGAGGCATGTTGCTAAGGCGTTAGAGCTTGCTCCCCCTGCTATTATTCAATCATCCTCTCAAACTTTCTCTTATCCCCGTCCAGGAGTTTCTCCCTCCGTTGAAAATGATCATGATGGATACTCCGATGGTGGAGCAAGAGTCTTTTGTTCAGTCTCAGCTTTAGTCCTCTAGCTCCTAGTGTCACAGGTACTGCCTTGCACATGAGCACAAGCATCAGAGAAATGATTTGGCCACTGAGCAAGCTACCCTGGAGAGGAAGGAAGGGGAGTCAGTAGTTTCTGCTCCGTCACCTTCTGTTGTATCCTCCTCTCCCATCCTGTCTACTTCAATTCCTTCAACTTTAGTCCTACTTCCAGCTCCCACCGTGAGCATAAGCGATCCTCACCCAAAAAGGGTGTAGGTTTTTATTGATCCTTTGGTTGATTCACCCCTTCTGATGTCCCTTCTGTACATCTCACCATTTTCAAAACCCATGGACATGTTGAATACCTCGGTGGTGTCTATTGTGGTTTTCTCCTCTTCCTTCGTGCATTTTGCTTTGTCCATGGGGATATTGCATCCTCCAACAAAGTGAAGGATGGAGGATGACCCTGCTGGCAATGGGGATTGAAAGAGGGGTTCATCTTCTTCAGAGAGTGGTTTTTCATTAGCGTTTGTCATCCTAGTGATGGAAGAAGTCCCATATTTTTTCACTACTCTCGAGTCTCTCGGTGAGCCTAGAAATGAATCCCACAAGAACTAAGCCCTTGCCCATCGAGTTAACACATGGCACTCTGGTGAAGTGCATTTTTAATTCTATGGATGAGGTCTCAGCCCTATTAGTAACTTTTGTGAAGTCTTTGACATTCACCCCACAAGAATTGAGTGAAGAAGACCTCGAGGGGCCTTCTTCCTTGGCCCTTGTTGCAAGAGGGTTGGAGGGTTCCCTCCTTGATATTTTTCCCTTGTAGGCTAGTCCATCTTCCCCTCATGATGATCTAGACTGGGAGAATGATGACCTCTTGGCTAATGAGGACTAGGGGGGCACCTCTTCTTTATCTGTAGAGTAGATTGTGTGTGTGTTTGTGTCCCCCCATGCTTGTGTTATGTGTTCCTGGATGACCCTTGTCACCCTTGTAGGTTCTTGGATAGAGGAGTGTTTGTGTGTCATAAAGCTTCCTCTATTTGTTACATCATTCTTCCTCTATTGTGTACTGATTTTTGACAATTGGGGATGATGCAAAGTGTTGGGGGCATTTAGGCTTCCCTTCCATGTTGACCCGGATTTTTTTTATTGTCTTCTTGTGCCTTTCTTCATATGGTTTGCTATAGTAGGGGGTTGATGACAATTCATTTATATATTGTTACACTTATTTATCTATATTTATGAGCATCTTTGACCCCAAAATATCAGATCAACCCTGCGTCCCTTGTTCATAATGTTATTATTTCTCTTCTTTCATTTTTTTCTCTCATATCTTTCGTGCTTGTTTCACGATTTTTTGGTGCTCATGTGTTGTCCCTCGCATGTGAGACAACATTACCACAGTTACATCTCGCTATGTTCTGCCAACCACAACATCACTTTTTCATTCTTTTTTTCTCTCCTCAAGATGCCACGTGCCTTTGTGTTCGACACACACCATCCTAAGAGGGTGCTATCACACCACTTTGAGTTTTAGAAAACACATTCGGTGGCCAACAAATATTTTCTCGAAAATATTTTCAAAATATTTTTCAAAAATCACATTCCTCAATAAGGATCCCTGGCAGAATATTTTCCTTCATCATGGGTTCATTAAGAAATAATTTGAAAAACATTCATCCGAGGAGGGAGCACCTTCTCCTATGGGCGAAGTTTTGACCTTCCCCTTGTGAGGGGACCTTCCTCCTTTCTAATTCCTTGATGAAGTGAACATTTTTCAAAAGGATTCCTTGATGTTGAATTGGTTTATGAAAAATAATCTCTCACTTTCAAAATGTGCATCTCTTGAGTGGACCCCTTTTCTTTGGAAGGGTTCTCGAGGGACCCCTTTGAAAGCTTCTCCTTCAATTTTTGACTGTTTTCTTTCTTGCCTATGTGGCTTACTTTTGTTTTCTAACATGTTTTGTTTGTGGATTAACATGTTGCTTTGCAGATGTGCCTACGAAGCTACTTTCCAGTCTAGCTCTACAGAGTCCCTTACATTGGAATTCTCTTAGGAGAGAGTACCTAAGGGTGCCTTCTTTGTAGGTTCGAGGACCTATGAAGCAGTTGCATCCTATGGGATTTTTCCATTGTTGGTTTGTGGGCCTTCGGTGCACTTTGATCAACTCTACAACTCCAAGGATCTATAGAGTCCTTTGTTCAATCCTCCTCAGGAGAGTACCTATGGATTCATTTTCCTTCCTTGTGTTTTTGAGTTCACCAAATTGTGGTCTACTTCCTCGATGGTTCAAGTATACATTTCTAAACTCCTCAATCTATTTTATCAAACATTCATTGGCATTCATATGCACTAAAGTGGGGTAAAAATGTATAGGAGTGAATTTTCACCCCTCTTGAAAATTCCCCTTTTACACCCTCCACCTTAGAAAATCAAATCCGACTAAGTAATTCCACATCACCTATTTGCAATCCATCCACTTGGTGTTTTTTTTTTGTGTCGGTGGGGGAGTTTTTATCGGGGATGCATGTGTGGCACGTGGACATTTGTGCTGCATGTTGTCATCCTTGGTAGATTCATTCCTTCAGAATCCGTAGAGACATTACGTTCTCTATTGGTTCAACAAAGTGTAATGCCTATGTGCCTTCCAGTCAAACTGAGAATGGTTGTTTCCCTCCTAATTCTTCTTCAAATGCATATCTTTCACTTTCATTCCATCCTCTTAGTAATTTTCTTAATCTTCTTCACAATTTCACATGTTGGTTTAATCTTTCTTGGCAAGTCTTGAGCTCCTACACATCTTCTCTACTTCTAGCTGCACTTTTTCCAGTGCTTGAGGAACCTTGATCGAGAAGGTGATATTGTTTCATTTCTCCATTCCCATAGTATTGTCACTTGATTTACATAGCATAGTGTTATTGCTATTGTTCGGTATCTTTTCTATTGCTTTATTTATTATATTTTCTATCTCATGTCTATTCTAGTTGTCTATGGAGGTGGAAACACCAAAGTAGGGGTTTGACTATGACAAACCCTTATACAACCCCAAAAATTTTCCTTTCTTGGTTGTGTGTAGGTACACGTTCATGTGGAACTAGCTAGTGAACTAGACTCCTCATGATTTAATCTTCATCACCCTTGCTTTCCATCACTTCTACATCATCTTTCTAGTTACTTTAGTCATTTTTCTTGTTTTTACTTTAGACTTTAGATTTCAATCGCTAAGTCATTAGTAGAACTCTTGTACCTTTCACTATACTTTCACACTTCCTAGCCATACAAACGCCAGCATCCTAGATAGATGCTAGTGTGTCATGATATCATCCTTGTACCACATTTTTGTCCTCAGGAAAGGAGCTATCTAAGGTACAGTTCAAGTTCCAAAAGCTTGCTCATTTAGCCCCATTCAAACTCTCGAGTTAGCAGAGTGATAGAAGCACTTGAGAGTTCTCTTCATTCTCTATCCTTGACCTTAAACACTTATCCAATCTGAGGTAGACTAGGGCAGCCCTCCGCTCTTGGCTCTCCATGACCTAGAGCCTTGGTGCAGTTGGTCCCCCTCCTCTACATCTAGTTATCCTTATTTGAGGTGTCATGAATAATAACTATTTCTTGGTCTTTAGTCCCATCCTATGGGACCTTTTCCTCTATGGGGTGATTAATTAAAGGGTATTTTGTAACTATACATCTCCTACCATACTCATTATCCTCAAGGTCTATCATGTTGAGAACCCCCTCTATGAGATGATAAGAAAAATTATCTGGTACAAATTTTTATTTGGGTTTCTCTACGCACATAAAATTTAGGGTGAGAGAGACCATATTAATAAATTTAATTTTTGGATTGGTGTTAAAAGAGTGGTTATTTTTATAGCCAAGAATAACTTCCTACTCACTAGTAGTTTTAATGAAAAAGGGACGAGGGTTAACTACTACCCTATTGTTATTATCCCCCCTCCATCAAGTTCACCTGATTTGATGAGGGTTTAATTTTATTGTTTAGCCCTTCTATACTTATTATCTCATTGACAAAAGGCTGCAAAGTGTTATGCTTTAAATTATGGCTCTTACTTCTATTTTTGATTATTAGACAGTTTCTTTTGACATGACCTTCCCTCTTGCACAATAAACAAGCGTTCATGCCACCAAGAATCTCTATTTTACAAGAGAAAAAAAATTCCCCAAGATTACCATATATCTCATCTAGAATGTCCACACCCGAGGAAAGAGCAACCAATGTGCTATAGCATGCATGTTCAGAATGGTGGCCCTCATTTTTTTGATTCTCATAATATTGCCTAAAGGAGAGAGCAATTGTGATAGAACAATCTGTAGTTGGGGGGAATTCTTTAATTGTAACCCATCTAGGATAAGATAAAGCTAACACCTCCTCATTAATAGCCTCTAGTGACCAAGATAGGGCACACAAAGTTCATTTCCCAATAGTCCAAAATTACCTATGGGAAAATTTTTCCTATACTACATGTTCTTTGAAGAAAGTAATGAAGAGACCTTGTTGAACCATTCAAAAAAAATAAAAATGAAGTTACCCTAGTTTCCTAACCAATACCCCATTTAACCATTCATCTAATAACTTCCTTGTAGGAAGGTTATTACTATCCAGAGTGATAAGGAAAATAGATTTTTTTTTAATCTAGATTCTTATTTATTCAAAGCATCAATCATTTATAAGGTAGGTGAAATAGTGGTTTTGTTAGGGAAGGCTAACGAGCACTCGCCATCTCTTTCACTGGTAGAGTGGATTCCTCATGACTTGCCAACTCTTTGTGGCATAAACCTATTAGTGGTAGGCACAAGCAAACAATCTCCACCAACAACAATGTTCTGGAAATATCTATTACCCCTTTAACCCCATTTGAACCCTTAGGGTCCTTGAGGGCCACGTTGGATGAGATGGCTCTCATCGACATAACATAGAATAAATGGAATGGCTTATTTGTTAGAATCATAATCAGACAAAAATATAAATTGGATATGAAGAGGCATAAACTAAACCACAAAATATTAAGAAGCCAATGAAATGAGGATTAAAACAAAGGGAAAGTAAAGATCATTGTTAAAGGAAGAAGAAAACCTTAGTGAAGGAGGGCAATGGCCTCCTTCATGTTGAAACCATCATACAAGGCTCCTACCCTTGTCAAGCCTTCTCACCTACCACCTAGGGTTTCCTCATCCTTCATCTTCCTAATGCAAAGTGTTGATACTCCCAAAATGAGTAGCACATGCCTTAGGCAGGTTGCGCTAGGTTTGAATCGCCCAAATATTCTTGGAAAAACTTGTGTCCCAATTGAATGGTTGATTCAAATTCCAAACCATTGAATCATTTAGATCAGGTACCTTTACATCATATCAATTCCAAGAATAAGGAATATCCTATAAGAGATGATTGCTTGATACAAGTGAATTATGTTAAGATAAAAAATTAGAGATAGGGTATGATATGGATGCCAAGAGGTTAATGAGGTTGATTTTATCTCTAAAAAGTGTGAAAAACATGCCTTCATACCATGGAAAAGGTTGAATATGAATTGAACAATGTATCACACAATCTATTGAGGTTGTTGCATGATGTGTAGAGGCAAGGGTACGATCTCCAAGATTTTAGTTTTTCCTCCACTTGTCTAGTTATTTCCTTGAATCCTATATTTATTCCTCTACTTTCTCAATCTTTTTTTGCCATAGGTTTTTAGAGTTTCCCTTTCCTATTTACACTCCCTATGGAGGACCACCCAAGTTTGACCCTTAATCAAGCCTCATCTTTAAAAAACTTGGAGGTTTTCCATACTAGCCTGTAACATATTATAAAACAATTCACATGGTTCTAAAACTTCTTTGTTCCACTAGTCTACCTTCTTGGGCTTGAAAACCTTTATTTTCCTATTTTCTTTACATCCATATATCTTTACCTCTATTTCTTCACTTTTTAATTCCCCTTATGAACTTCTTGGTCCCCTCTTACACTTATGCACCTTTGTGCATGCAAATCATCAAAACCCTACCATTCAAATGTAAACCCACACCTACCGTCTTAAACTCTCCAGAATTCAATTAATGACCAAAATTGACCATCATGTATGTTTGAAATCACTTAAAAACCACAAAAATTCAATTAGATTCTTCATAGATATAGATACTATTAGGATTAATGTTCCATCTACCTTGTAAATTCTATGTCTTATTTCATGGTTCCAACATCCTTGGAAAGTGGCCCTAGGAACTTAGGGCGTATTAGGGAAATAATTTGTAATATTTTATTCTCACCATTGTTTGTAATATATTCATAAGGGATGAAAGGTTCCACTAGAAGTGGTAAAGGTGACTTGTGCACATAAATATTTAATTAATTTTTTCTCAACTGTGGATGCCTAGAATGGGATGTTAGCATATAAGTAAAGAGGACAAAAAAGGGTGACTTTTGGGCTTCTCCAAGTTGGGATTTGAAAAGAGGCAACAAGTGTCTCTTCAAATTCCTTCATTTATGGTATTTTATGTGATGCTTAATTTCTATGTTTGGGTGCATAAGTTTGAGGGAAAGTTTTTGGAGCCAAAACTATGTCCTTGCACATTCCTAAGAGGAAAACCAAAGGATGGTATGTTTGGAATGAATAATCTTTGGGTGCCAAGTTTTGTGCATAAGGCCTCTTTACAACTATATAAATTCAGCTCCTTGAATATATAAATATGTGAAACATTAAGTGGAAAAATTATACTACAAGTACAAGAACCTAAGTAGGAATAGGTTGGAGCATAAAGAGGTTGTTCATAGGTACACAGGTTGGTGTAGGAGCACCTACACCTTGTTGAAAAAATTGAATTCTTGAAGGTCATTTAAGGAGGTAATAGGTAGTATAGAGTTGGTTTTAGATTTTTTGTCTTTAATAAGGTCTATTAAGATCATTTACAAGGTAATCAAAGGTTTGGAGAGTCACTTAGGTGAAAATGCAAAAAGTTGCACAATAATTGTAAAAGTTGTCATAAACTTGTAAAAGTTATCAGTTGACTTGGGAATTTGAAGAGTCATTAGAGTTTGAAAAGTTGTTAATGGAATTGGGCAGTTAGGAACTAATTGGAAAAGTTATAAAAGCCTCTCCAAGGCTTGTGTAAAGGATTGATCATATTTTGGAAGCAATTTCATTAAGTTTCAACGTTCAAAGCTACATTTTCTCTGTTTTTCCTAAAGTTTCTTTGTGTTGTATGGACCCGTATAGGTGTGACATGGTATAAAATCTTCTTTGGATGTAGGTATATGTATCTAATCTCATTTAAATTTGATTTAAGTCCT
>VDFB02249067.1:0-13672 GCA_007258455.2 Sequoia sempervirens
TGGGAGATGTGCAAGGGGGGGAAGATCTTGATATCCTAACCCCTTGGTATCCTCATATGGTGTTTTCTCTAACATTTTATGAATTTCATTCTCATTGGTTATGTCACATCCTTGTTTATTTAATATCTTAAAGCCTTGATCGTAACTCTCTTCTAAGTTAATGGGTGTATCAGTAACTTGATGAACATAAGATAGAAGAGTATCATTATTGTCCTTGATAACAATTTCATTAATGATTGATGGTTTTGGCTTGCTTTATGCTTTAATTTCAAGATGTAAGAGGTTGAACATATCCAGTGATGGGATTATAGGTAGTGTTTGCATGGATGGATAGAAGGATGCATTATTATCATGGTTACATACTGAGTCTTGTAATAATTGTTGCATGCTATCTTCATCTTGACCTAATATTTCCGCTTCATGGAGGAATTCATTAGGAGGTGAAGGTTCATTAATATGCTTAATTGTATTAGGGTCATCACCAAACAAACAACTTGAAACATCTACCAAAGATCTTAAGGTCCTCCATATATTACCCATACACGTCCATGATGAAATTTTATGCAAAGTTTCAGATCTAATATATGAATATTTTCTAATTTTTGAATGCCCAATACTAAAAATGATATGTTTTTAATGTTGATTGCAAACAATGCATCCAATTTGACCAATTGAACCCAATGCAAACTATGAGAATTTTTTAATTTTTGAAACTGAAACACATAATTAACAATAGATCAAAATGAAGCAAACAAAGACTAAATAATGCCCAAAAATTTGGAAAATAACTTGTACAAGAACTTATTCACCCTTGGGAAAATGGGTCCTAGGTTAGGGGTTGCAAAAATTTATATCTTAGTCTAAGTTTCACTTCTAGGGTTTCCTGTTTCTGGTTGCAAATTGTGGTTTCAGTGACAAAATTTTCTAGATTTAGGTGTCCTAATGTAAATGAAATGAATGAAAAATGTGACACTTTTTGAAATGCAATTTTGACCGAGTTTGTGAATGTAAATGACTAAAAATACACTAATATGCAAGTACTATGCAAAATCAATGTAATATGCATGCAAATTTTTGGATTTTTTAGATTCTAAATGATGCAAAATGTAAACTTAAGACTCTAAATGAGATGAAAACTAATGCAATGCAATGAAAACTATTGTAAATCCTAGATCTAGGGTTTGAATGGATTCCAATTTTAGAAATTAAGATGTACAATGTTGGGTTGAACAAAATGAAATGAACAGGAATAGGTCAGGTAGTTTTTGAATGGGGGTAATGTACCTATTTCCCTACTTTCATTAGGAAAAAGAGATCTCCTAGGTTAAGATTGAATTTCAATCCTTAGGTGAGTCAATCTTGTAGACATGCAAAATTGACCTAAAACCTATCACACACCCTAAACAACATCGGAACATTCTCAAAACATCTCAAAACATTCTCAGAACATCTCAAAATCATCTTGAAATGTCTTAAAAAATCTTGAAATCATCTCAGTACATCTCAGAATCATCGTGAAACATCTCGAAATATCTTGGAAAACATTGCACAACATCAAACAACATCCAAAACCCTAAATTCATTTATTAATTGAATAATACAACATTATTTAAATAATTCACTTTTTCATCATTTCTAACGGATTAAATAAATTCCATTTATTTAAGGAAGTCTTGAAAACCCTATTTCTACTTTTAATTAAATAAAATGACATTATTTAATTAATCCACATTTATATCATTTTGACCAATTAAATAAATGGTACAGCCCAGTGAAGTCTAATCTCACACTGACACCATCACGACGTTAGGTTAAATGACACTGAATGACACTGATTCATGGTAACAAACTTGCGCATATTACTAAGTTGGTTATGTTATTATGATCATGACAATTTAATTAGGCAATTTTCCCTCCAAGATTTGAATAGTTGGAATGACTTTATTCAAATCATTTTATCAAAAATCAAGATCAAACTAATGCGGCATTTTGCAAAGTGAAACGTTTTGTATGTTCGAAGCTCGAAGGAATTAATTGAATTAAATCGGTGTTCGCATTTACTCTTGCTTTCTAAATTGGGCAATTCGGTTGTTGACTGGCGCAATCTAATTATCTAACTAATCTAATTTTGCTTCAACTATTCCAATTTGAACTTCTTCAGAAGCCGTCCTGATCAGGCTGATAAATCAATTCCTAAGCTGATCAATCTAAATCCACGATTGACAATCGTACCACTCCAATCACTGCGATAGATTGCAGTCGCTTTTGCACAATCTTCTCATCATCTCGTCATACCAGCACCTTTGGTGGTTTAAGTCTTCCAGAATCTAACATTATTTGAATCTTGATCATCAAATTTCAAATCTTATTTTCTATATAACAAACCTCTTTCTTCACAAAAAAGGATCAAAGAATCAACATACCTTATGCAATGAAGTATTGTCAAGATCACCATTGATAGAGCTTCAACCTTTCTTCGATCAACCAACATGCATCATTCATCAAATCTTTGCACACAAACGATGGAGGATTTGTGGTGATAAGAACAATCCAACATCAGGTGAATACACTCTGACATGGGATGGTAACCTCTCCTTTTCTTTGAATTCATTGTGTTAATCTTGGGATTTCATTACGTAATTTCAATATCTTATATTTTTCATGTCATGAATGATGGAATAAGATCTTAGATTAAGTGTTTTGAATTAGATAGATTCTTAGTTCATTTCATTAATCTTGTATTTGCATCTAATGGTTTTCCCCCTCACACATTCTGGCATGCCAGGTGGGACCATGTTCCTTACTACTAACATTTTTATGAGTTAAATTAAAGTTGGAAGGTTCCGAAGAGCTTTTGAAAAATGTTTCACGCATTGCCCTAAAAAATCTTGCAATTTCCTATCAAGAAAACCGCACATTGGCTCTGAAAACTGAGCATCTAACATGGGAACTGCACTTTTGCAAACATTTATGAGCATCTACTTTTTAAACCTTGCATTTAATTTTGACAAAGGTAGCATTTTCTTTGAGAATTAAGCAATTGATTCTGATAGGGGCTCTTTTGCAAAAAAAATTGAGCATCTGCTCTAAAAACTGATCATTTGCTTTGACAGATGAGTGCACAGAATTTGCACTATTGTAATTGATTTTTAGGTAATGTTTGCTTGTTTTGAATGTGTAATAGGTACTAATGGGTTTGTATGCAGGATTTGAAAGATTTTAACTCATTTTTTTTGGGGAAGACGATCGGTCCAAGTACTCCAGATCTACAAACATTTTTGTTGTTAAGATAGGAATGCTTAATTTGGGTGCTTTAAAAAAAAAGACAAACGCACACTTTGTTTTAGTGTTCGTAAAATTGAACAAATTTTAAGCTTTCTTAAAGTTAGGAATGTTGAATTTTTCTACTTTAAAAAGAATAAGACAAACACACACTTTTTTTTGGTGCTATTAAAATTAAACCAAGTTTAAGCTTTCTTAAAATTAGGAATCCTTATTTTGGTGCTTTAAAAAGAACAAAAAACATTTCAATTAAGGTGCTCT
The DNA here is from genome assembly GCA_007258455.2 of Sequoia sempervirens. NCBI lineage: Eukaryota > Viridiplantae > Streptophyta > Pinopsida > Cupressales > Cupressaceae > Sequoia > Sequoia sempervirens. The sequence goes on from VDFB02249067.1 coordinate 3,544, forward strand.
AAAAATGAACTCTTTCCAAAGTTTTCATAATTAGGAACTTTAAGTTTGGTGCATAAAAAGAACACAAAACAATTTCCATTTTTTTAATGCACACTCGTTTTATTTTTGTTGACCAAGTTAGAACCAGGATTGATTTCTTAGAAACACTCATATTTGGGCTTAAAAATGAACAAATGTTTATTTATTTCTTGCACCATTGCTATCTTAAATGATTGATATCTTGAATACTTCATATTGGTATAATTAAAAAGAACTTTGTTATGTTTTATTCACACATTTTTGGGAATAACATTGCTTGAGGTGTTTAAAAAGAATCAAACTACTATGAAGTGTTTGTTGTGCATTCAGTGATTGAAAATCTAAAGTGTTTTTTCTTCTCCCCTCAAACCCTTTTGGGGATATTGGGTGAGCGAAAAACATTTTTTGAGCTTCGCATTTTATTTTTCAAATTTTACCTTAAAGAGGGGGCTTTCTTTGAGACACATCCCATGCTAGAGAACTCATTGCAAGGTCTCGAAGCACGTTTACTGGCAGTCTATATCAAAGTTTGTGAAATCATAAGAAAGTAGCTTCAAGCCATGCTAACAACAGACTACACCTAATCCCACGCCTTAAGTGGAACAGAAACGATTAAAGAGCCTTAAGTGGTCAATGGGTGAGTTTCATATTTTTGTGTTCACAGTTATGACTAAGAGCCAAATTGTTTTAAAGCCACCCTATTATCCAAAAACATTCTTTGAAAGTGGTGCATCAAAATTTACTTTCGAGAAGTTACTTGCCAAGTCCAACTATAGGCCCGCACCATAAGTTGCATGTAAAATCATCCCTTTGAGGCATGAGGCATGCCCACCTTAAAGAATGGTTTTTATCTCCTAGGGTTGTAAATGCTTGTTTATGTTAAACTTTCCAATTACATTCAAAACAATCTTGACATCAAATTTTGTGCTTGATTTAAAGAAAAAGAACACATCCAAACAAACACTGAACATGATGGTTAAAACACAAACCCTTTGACTTAGTGCATGCTTTTGAGAGAACCCCCTTATTTTCACTCCTTGAAGGAAATCCTTCAAGGTTTCTGAATATCCAGGATTTTGTTTCAAGCTACATTAGATCAAAGTAAAAATTTGGGAATTATGGCTTGGGTATAGTGATTTCAGAACTTTAAGCCATAGATATTCAGGTCACACAAATTCCATGCTTTTTGAGTCAGTCCAGTGTTGTTCTATCATTTTGCATACTCCAAAACACATAGGAAACAAAAAACATAGAAGATAAAATTGTCATTCCAGCTCACAGTCTTGAACATTTTGTTGACACTTGGGGAAAACAAACTGAAGTTGTTTATAGGGTCATTGTTCGAACAAAACAATTGGAAAACCAAATAGGTCACATAGTCTCTCATCCATTATTTCCATCCTACTTGTTAGAAATCAAAATTAAACAAACCATTGGGATCATTCCTTCACTTATATGTCTATGATATCAATAGTTACTTGGGACTCACAGATAGTTCAAGTGAGCTTTCCTGCAACATATCCTCTAGACAAGGAAGTGAAATATCGACCCTAGTCCTTCAACAATTTGATTTCTAAAAAGTAGCATCATTTAAAAACAACACTCAAATCTTAAGGTCTTGAGCTTCATAGCAACCATCTCAAACACCATTCACCATATGACCATCTAGCAACTAACTGCTTTGGTTCAACAACCAAACCTTACACCAGCATCCCACCAACAAACACCACAAATGACGAAAGGGACCCATGAGGATATAAACCAAGTGACCTTGTGATAGGGTATTGAGTATCAAAACATCCCCAAAACATGTCGATCTATTACCCAAATCACTCTTATCAAGGGTCACAACATCAATGGTTTCAAAATCACCATCAAGGAATAAGTCTAGAACATCAAATCACCCTAAATAAAATTGAGAGACACCTTGAGGAACTTAAATGAAAATGAAATACAACATATCATCAATGCCTTATTCAAGGTTGGAACATTACATATCCACAACAAATGGACTCCATTTTCTTGACAAAAGCATTCCAAAATGAGGTGGGATGTCTGCGACCAATACAGTCATGACTAAATCCTTGTCAGGGTACTGAGTCAATTTATAAGGCAATGTTCTGATAGTTCCAATAACTGGCACTTCTCTTGAATCCATAGCATAAAATTTACCTTGAGTAGTATCTACTATCAAGCCCATTGCCTCCATTATTTTTACTGGCATAACATTATTCGATGCCCCTGAATCTATCATACAGTTCTTTAAAGTTTTCCCATTTATATCCACACTTAAGAAAAAAAGGGGTTATGATTTCAAGGCACATGTTAATAGAATTTCCTAAATACATAGGAGGAATTTGTGACACAATTCCCTCCACTTCCTTTACTTTCTCTTTATCCTTTGCTTCTTTACCACTTCCTTGTTTGGTCTTATTACCAGCAATATCTGTGATCAAGGCTATTGTCTTTTCTTTGTGTTCATTTATTCTCATCATTTCTAACAAAGGAAAAGTTACTTTAACCTGAGAAAGCACATGAAACATATCTATAGGTGTATATTTAGGCAGATTAGACATCATACCTTCATCATTTTCCTTTTTCTCTTGCTGATTACTTCCTCCTAGCTTCTTTTGCTTCTTATCTTCTACAACAGGTTCAGCTACCTTCGTAATCACCTTGGTCTTCACCAATGATGAAGTCACATCTTCTTGAGGCTTTGGGGTTTCATTATTTTTGGTCCAAACCTTATCACTTTTGACTTCTTTGACTTTCACAACATCTTTTTTGTTGTCAACCTTAACACCTTTGTTTTTATCCTTTTGTTCTTTGATAAACAAGCCAGCAGGTTTACCCTGTTCACCACCCACAGTCCTATTTCTCAATTGTAGCGAACTTCTCATTTGAGCAACTATTTCTTCAGTCAATCTTGCAATCTCTTCTTCTGATGGTCTCCTTAAGGACACTGAATCTTCATCCTTCTCCATATTGCAAGCATTATGATCAAAATCATCTTCCTCATCAGAAAAGACCTGTTGCTGATACATCTCACTTCTATTCTTCATATTCTTCATTGTCAAGTGCCTATCCTCCTCAAATGGTGGTGGATGCAGGTTGTTATGTTAAATCAGTGGGCAGATAATCCTGGTGTGGATGTTAGTCGGTTCTTCTATCTGTCATATAATCACTTTTCATCATCCTTGGGCTTTGCAGCCAAAACCTTCTCAGTCTTATTCCTAGGATTTTTTAAAAGTGTTGGTTCTTCTCTCCTATCATATTTCCCAGAAGCTCTTCTATTACTCTCAATATTTATAGCCACCCTAAATGCATCCCTCATAGTTTGAGGGTCCTTATCTCTGAGGAGATATGCCATTTTAGCATCAAAAGCATTGAAATATGTAGTTAAACAAACATTTTCATCAAGCCTCAAAACCTAAAACAATTTATACATTGCTTTCTAAAATCTTAAATTAAACTCTGTTGCAGGCTCATTCAATGACTTCTTGATGTTATTAAATTCATTTAACATAAAACTAGCATTATTTTTATCACCATACTGCTCCTTGAAACACTTCTCAAATTCATCCCATGAACCAATACTAGCATTAGGTAGACCTCTATACCAATCCCCTGCATCTTCTACCATAGATTGTACAAAAAAATTCATTACATCTTCATGTTCTACCTCATAATCATTTAGCATATCCATAAAATCTTTCAAGTGTTCCTCTGTTGTTACAGCATTATTTCCAGCAAACCTATTCATCTTTTCTCTCAAGTCAGCAAGGATGGGATTTGGATAACCAAGGATACCATCAAAGAATAACGGCTTGTACCTTTCCAACTGTATATGTCGTTGTTGAAATAATCCTTCATTCATCTGAGGATCAACACCAGACCCTAAATCTTGTACTCTAGAACCATCATGATTTGGATTTATAGACCTATTTGCATGAGTCTTTAGGCTAGAATTATTTATGGTGGGGTTTGAATTAGTTTTAGGACCACCCTTTAAAACATCTTGGTGATTTGATGAGGTTGCAGCTTGTGTAGCCTCATCCATGTTTGACATCTTTAGGAAACTTATTTTCCTCTTCATTTTTGCATTTGCAGCCTCAATTTTTGTTCTCTCCAACTCTTCTGCCAGAGCCTCACTCTCCTTCTTATCCTTTTCTAAGGCAGATTCTGTTTGAAATGACACATGTGGCTGGAGATCTTGTTGAGTAGGATGGGGAGTCACCTTCTCTTTTATTTTAATCCCCTCAACCTTTTGTTTTCCCTTATCCACAACAGGCTTAGGGTTGGTATTACTTGGTTGAGACTTATCATGATTTGAGGGTTTTGGGTCGGCAAGTTTGGGTTTTCCCTTATCCTTGCTGGGAGCTCCAGGGTTTTCTTTAGACACAAGTTTTGCTTCCTTATTAGCAACCTTTTGTACAACCGGACCCTCAACACTTGGTTTAGGTTCTGCTTGGTTTAGGAGCTTCATTGTTGCTAACTGTCTCATCAACCTATCCCTTTTAATCACAGCATCCCTCAACTCATCTTCTCTTTCTTTTTATTTTTTCTTCCTGAGCTCAGCTTGCTTTTGGATTTCCTACCTCAAAGAATTAATGTCTCCAAAAACATCATTAGGGTCAGGCAAAGTCACCTTAGAACCTAATGTATCATCTAGGTCTATTTGATTGACCTCTTCTAGCACATGTTCAGACAATAAAGGGTTTACAACACTTTCAGAGGAGGAGGAAGCACATCACTGGTGCATTCTCTATGATGGCTTCAACTTCTACTCCTGCCTCTTCTCTTTTCAGCATATTTGATACTAACAAGCCCTTTATTCTGACATGTCACGTCTTCTTGAACCGGTGTATCAAATAATGAATCAAAAAATCCACCAATGTCTGACTCAGAATTTCTAGACACCTCTTCAAGATTCTCAGGGATAGGGTGTAAAAGCCTACTTGTACCTTGGTGTACAGAGTCCTGTGATGCGGGAGCAACATTACTAGATTCCGGTCTTTTCTTTATCCAGTCCTTCTTCTTCACTTTGGGAAGTTCACCTTCCAATTTTTGTTCCAGATGATTCTTCATGAACGACCTGGTGTTCTTCATTCTTCATACTTGTCCAAAAGTTCTTTCCACTTATAATAAACCTTTCACAATAAAATGCACATTGGTGTAGAGACTTCAGAGTCGCCACCCAATTTTCTTGGGAATACCAAATACCTAAAGACACGTGGTAGAATATAAAAACCTTTGGAACCTCGTACTGACAACACACAAAAGTGATTTCCAACATAACTCTTTATGCTTATGAAAATAGAAGAAATGGACAAACCTAACACAGAATTATAGGCTCAACCTTCAAATCACATAAGCACTATGATAACTCTATGCAAAATGGACAACCGACACACTGACAAGAAATATTAAAATTAACTCCCCAGTAGAGTTGCCATTTTGTTGGTTCTTTTTTACAATGTAACCAGGTTTGTCTTCTAATCTACCTATGGAATTGCCAATTCCAATCGAAGGAAGCTCGAAGGACCTGGACCAACTGATGAGGACTTTAGAAAGCCTCCTGCACTTCGGACTCTGCAAGACCCGAGAGAGTGATCCCTTAATGTGTTTACAACCTCTGCACCATTATTATAAATGACATTAACAATAGCAGATAATCTCACTTAATAGCTCAACACGATAAGATAATATCAACTAGAATTGGTTGTTCATAGACAATATCAACTATCTAGAGCATGAGATAACTAAATACAATCCATTGTATAAGATAGTCATTGATTTGCAATTTGTAGCAAGATCTAGGAAAATACAAACAAATATTGGAACACACTAATGAGTACAACTTAGATCAGTGTCATGTATTCATTGCATGAGTCAAATTCATAAGCATCTAGAGATTTATAATAGATATAATACATGACATATAAGATCCCTAACAATATTGCATTACAATTTCATCAGTATGCATTCTAACCCAATACTACTTATCAAATCCTTATACATAACATATCTTCCTATAATCCCATTCAAGCATTTTAACTAATTCCTTAAATTAAAGCTAAAACAGAACTATATGCACCACAACAGTGAGATGGATAAAACAACCCTTAGTTATTTCATTCAAAGTTTAGATATGCATGTACAATGGAGAGACATGAGCTCGAATTTATCATTTCAACTCAAATGCTAGTACTGTTATACAACATTAAATCCCCATAAATTCAAAACCTATTATAGAATGACTCAATATCTAAATTGCATTTCTCTAAAACCATCAGACTTTACAATTTGCTCTGCAACTTCACCTAGACTCGACAAAAATTATCTAACTTGCTAACCCGTACTTCTGGCCTTGAAATCCTTCTTATAGAGAATGAAGGAGAAAACAAGCATCGGGCCAAAAAGTACACATCACCAGCCAATTGGAGCACCTGGTGATATTCCAAAAATTGTTACAACAGCCACATCCTGGAGAATATTCTTGTTCATCATGTCAACTGAGGAAAGTTGATGCAATAACAAAAACCAAAAGAAACTCGCGCCGAGAATGCAATCAACACAAAACTAAAACCATTACAACCGCAACATCTGATTTTCCACCTGTAAGTAGTCCACTCTTTTTACTCTTCCTCAGTCAAATACTTAGTTACCCATTTCTGGTACTCTTCATCAGTCGACCAATCAAAATTAATTACCTCATCCACCTTGGTATTATAAGGTGTTTATTTTACCACTACCTGATTTGCATCCCTTTCAAAAGATTCCAAAAATGAGTTGGTACTAATGATTTTATCCATACAGCTCACCAACAAATCATATTTTGAGTCATCACAAATTGAATTAATTTGATCATTGATGACCTCACTTGCTTGATCTTGCCATTGTTGGAGTGACCTCATTTTCCCCTGCTCATCATTTATATTAGGTAACAATGTGTTACCCCAATCATTGAAATTCTTCACCAACTCCCTAATCTTCCTACTCAAATCATCTGGTAGGGTTTGAAAACCCTACAATGACTTAACTAATACTTCAGTAGGCTTTAATGATTGGGGCCTACTATTTGTATCAAACCTTGAGGCTTTATACATAACATCCAAATCACTGGCCCTAGGGATCCAATTTTCAATGAATGGTATCACTACCTCTTGATCCCTATCAACATTCTTTATTGCTTATAACAGCAAAGAATATAAAGAATGTATAGATAGCAATTTACTATCAACCTTTTTATTTAGATGCCTCAAAACAGTAGTAACAATCTCATTTTGCTTTAAAAGAGATCCCTCCTCACTTACCTTTAATGATGCCTGCAATTCATCAATTTTTTGCAAGAGCTGCTTCTTTGTAGGATCAATAGAGCATTTTGTTTCCTCTTCAATTTCCTCTAAAGAAGGGGTGAGGGTAGGATTCTGACTGGGAGATCCTGGTGTGGAAACCATTGGAGAAGCAAGAGGCATTGACCCTGCTGTGGAAGGTAATATACTAGTTCCCAGAGCACTTGATGTCTCCCCAATCTATTTATACCTAAACCTTTCCACCTCAGTCTGCAACTCAATATTCTTCTGCTACATCTTGTTGTATTCCTCAATCAAGAGGTTATACTTCTCCATTAGGCTCTTCTTTTCAGCCTCCTCCCTTTCAGCAGTCTTTTGGGCCAATTTGGCAACATTCACAGTCAAATTAGTAGCCTCGGTGGTTGAGGTCTCTGAAGCTCTCTTTATTATTAATCCTCCTCTAAAATTTGGATTAATATCATAAACATCTGGTTTTCTCCCTTGTGGGGCCAATGCCCAAATTGCCAAGGTTTCACACTCTTCACTGAAAGTAGAGTCTTGAAGTGTTTCCTTGACTTCTTCACTAGAGTCTTGCAAGGGATGCTTGGACTTTAGAATAGCATTAAATGCTATAGCATCTGCAATGTCCCATTCAGGTAGAAACAATACACCAGCCTGACTCACCAATTTTCTTCCTTCTTCAGGAGTGATTTTCTTGAATTCTTCCTTCAATTCAGCTTTCACCTCCTCATCATTCTCCTGGTCTGACCAGTCAGGTATTAGTTCTCTCCTCTTCTTACATTTATCTTGATATTCTTCATATTTCATCCTCCATACCAATTGCAAGAATACAAGATTTTTTACAAATGTATTGTCATCTAGAAACTCCTTGCATGCTTCCATTCTTGCATCTTGTACACTTTTTCCTTTCATATCTAGATCAGATAAAACCAATTCAGCTAGCCTAGGAGGGGAAGGCATACCAACTTGCATGTCCTGATCAGTCACAATGATTTCATCCATCAGATCCTCCTGTGGTTGATCAATTCTTTGCCTCTTAGGGCTTGGCTCGGATGGTGGTGATGAGGGATTGTCTTCTGGTGATAATTCTAAATCAATAATTTTGATTGCCCTAGGCACTTTGAATTTTGGACCTGGTTGTGGAGGCAACTTCATAATTTGCTTTCCTTTTCTATCTACTTCTTCCTCATCACTGTTGCTATCCTTTTTCCTCCTATAAATGGGCCACCTTTTCTGTAGGTTGATATGTTGGCCTTGTTTCAATTGGTCTAGCACCTTGTTCTTGGACACCCAGACTCAGTTCCAAGTTTATCTTTTTGGTTTTCAAAGTTCCCATAATCTCTTTGAAGTTCTCCATCAGAAAAATCAATTTTCTTATGGTATGGACTGAAGTCCAACAATGGATCATACTTGGGATCCATTTTGTGCACAATATCTAATAGCTTATCATAAGCTATCCATTTCTCCTTATTCAACTCCTGCTTATTTAGGTCGAACTCATTCCTAATCAGATCCTCAGGGAACACTACTGAATTTGACACCATTTTCCAATGGACATTCGTCAGTGGTTTGACAAATCTTTGTTGAAAAAGCAACGAAATAAAGAAAACATTTTCGTCGCTATTTTTTCGTCACAAGTCTAACGATGAATTAAATGTTGAAATAACTACGCAGATTCATCAGTCGTTCGCATCATAAAATGACTCGGATGTTCATTGGAATATTGATGAAATGGGCGTCGAAAGAACACCAGAAGTTCGTCGCCATTTCGATGAAATGGGAAATTATTTACAACGAAGCCTTCGTCACAGCTAAGCAACTTCGTCGAACCTTTTATGTGATTCGTTGATGACGTTGGTCGAAATTGCGACGAAATGGGAAAGGAGTTACGATGAACCCTTCGTCACAGCTAAGCAACTTTGTTAGACCTTTTATGTGATTCGTCGATGGACTTTGTCAAAATTGCGACAAAATGGACAAGGAGTTACGATGAAGCCTTCATCGCAGCTATAGCAACTTCATTGGACCTTTTCGGTGATTCGTCAGTTGTGTTCGTCAAAATTTTGACGAAACAATGCAATTTTTTTATAAAAAAATATTCATTGAAATGTACCATCGGTGAGAGATCAATCAAGTCACGTCCCTTCATATTCAAATCTCGAGAAATTATTTTATTCGGTCATTTTCCATGTTTATTAGACACCCGCTGAGACGTCATGTAGTTTCTCCGATGCCTTGAGTCTCTTTGACAGTCAATATTACATATCGCTTTGGTGTCACACAGTCTCATTGATGTTCTGAATCTCACCAATAGCCAATAGATCATATGTCACTATGGTGTCATGCAATATACCGACGTTTTGAGTCTCCCCAAGAATTATTCCTTTGGTCTTAAGTGTATCGCTACGATTCTCACCAATGATAACTTATCGCTGTGACTTTGGGGGTCGTCGGGACTTTCCTTTGACTACTTAATAGCTTACAATCAAACTTGAGCTTGAAATTACAAAACAGAATATCATGCCAATTAATTTTACCATTTCTATTCCAGACCTTCAACTTATGGCAGAATAAGTACCAAATTTCCTGAGCATAAAAACATTCAAAAAGAATATGTTTGATAGTTTCCTGAGTCCTGCAGATTTCAACAATTTCATGGTTAGATTTATAGGGATCTATCTTTTTCATTAATGCAGAGGTAGGTAAAGGAGAAATAATTATAATTGTAACACTATTCATAGTCCAGTAAATTATGTTCGTAATTTGTGTTCAATGGACCTCAGTTTTATCATTAT
>VDFB02249068.1:0-26799 GCA_007258455.2 Sequoia sempervirens
GTGACCAGCAGCTACCACCAAATCAAGAATGAAAGACTCAACATTAGAGTTCAAAGAAATCTGCAAACAAGAGTAGGAACAACTGCTGCAATATTGAAAATCCACATTCATCTTGACCAAATTGCTCGAGCACAAAGGTGGAAACACCCACTCTAAGAGTTCCATTACAGCAAAGAACCATTCTTTGCTCAAAATTTCTCTCCAATCCATTTGTTGGTAAACAAATGGAATCATCAAGTGGCTGGTAAGAAAGGAAAAAACACCATTAATTTTGAAAGTTTGATCCTTATCCCTCCAATGAAGCTTCCTACCATACCCCAAAATATTTTTCACAACAAATTCCTGAGTACCAATCAACTCCAATTGCACACCCAGAAAATTATTGACTTCTTTGGTAAACCATTGAAGTCTATCCAAGAAAGCTTCAAAAACAAGGGAGCCTGAAACAAACATCGTCTTCAAATCCTTCTCCCAAGACAAGATAGTGTGGGCATTACTCAATCCAAAGGATAAACTGTCAGGCATGTAAACAATATGTCTTACCAAAACATGTTTTAACACCTTGGTGTCAAAGATGGGGAAGTCGTCATGAATCAACACTTCCCATATGGAGACTGAATTCTCTAAACCTCTTATGCATTCACTTACAAGCAAGCTTGGAGGATTATCAATCACAGAATATATCTCGTCCCTACATTCTCTGAGAAGTTTGAAATCAACTAGCTGGTCTCCTACCTCCATTACACCCAACTGAACATTTGCTAACATGCACTTTGTTGATTTAAGCTCATGGCTGCAAGCTATCCCTTCTTGAGGCAAGTTCTCTTCCCAACTCAAGAGTTCACACTCTTGATTTACCTTCCAATTACCATCATCTTCATGAATCTCTTTAAAATTAAGCAAGGTTTCATCATTATGGAGTTCATTAATGCCTTCAACTATTTGCTTGATCTCCATAATCCTTGTATCAGCTTCTTGTCCTTCAAGTGTGGCTGCAATAGGAATTTGATTTTCTCCCTTGCATAAAGAGTGATGAGCTAAGGAAAGATCAAGGTAAAGACGATCAACTTCTTTCTCCTTCTCTTGGTAGGCATCATAGGTCTCTTCTGCAAACTTAATGGCATTATCCCTATCTGACAATAAATGCAAATAATCTATCTTTAATGATTCCAATGCTTCTTTGGTAGTTTGCAACTTGGAAAGAGTGACTCCTTTAACTCCATTTTGTCTCTCTTCAAACTGTGACTTCCAGTAGAGTTCTTCAACAAAATTGTGTGTGCTATCAAACCTCGATAATGCTTTAACAATTTTCTCTTCTGAAACCATTAAGTTATCCTTCAAAACTTGCAGCTCTTTAGGCCCATGATCAAAATCAGCAAAGAAGCTTTGCTCATCAAACATCAACTTTTCTGATTTATTTTCTTTGACTTGATTCTCAAAATCAGCTTCCTTCCTAACAGCAATATTTTCAAACAATGAATCATTATTGATTGATTCTCTTAAAGTCTTGGTAGCAACATACTCTGCTTTAGTGGCTACTACTACCTCAAAGGAATCTTTATGGAGCTTTGCCAAACAAGCTTCTTCATCAAAGACAATGTCTTCTCCAATGACTTCATAGCTTGAAATACAAAATGAATTTTGAACTTTATCAGGATCAAAGGGAAATTTATCCCACTCAAGTTCTTTAGCATACCTTGGTGCCATCTCACCAGGATCCCAAATGCAAAAGGGTTGATTGTAATGATCAACAGGAACAAGATCTTCATGCTCCTCTTGGATTGTTGACTCATTGAATGAGTCATTCCTCATTCCATTCAAACTGAAATCTTCATCGGTAACTTCCTCCAAGAGCTTAGTTTGATGATCAAGCTCAATACCGCCTTCGCCACCGTCATTATACTGGAAATAAAAGTCATCAAAGTTGGCTGCTTTGATTAATTTATCATTTTTATCTTCAACAAACCCATCATGAAAAGATGTGTTGCTGATTTTATCATTAGCATCCACATACATACCAAAGAAATCTTCTTGGTCACTTGTCATAAGTTCTTCATATGTATTCAAAATTGATGTTGCCTCCCTGCACTCACCCTTAGCATGTGCGGACAACTGCATATCAATAGGTACTTCTTGAGAAACAGCCTTACAATCATTGAGAAACAACGTTTTATTTCTGACTTCTGCATTAATGACTACCTCATTTTTCTGCTCTATCTTCCTCAAGTGTGGCTTCAATTTTCTATCACACTGAATGAACAAATCTCTGATCAACATACCAGCAGTAGAGGAATTATTTCCTTCTTGTTCATGAATGTTTAATAGATAAGTTAAGACGGATTTTGGAATGTCATCCATCTCATTGATAGTTAAAATTAAAATGTTTCTCATTGCTGCAACTACATCCTCTTCTTGTTCACTCCAAGTTGAAATGAAGAGGTAATGGATCAAATAATATATTTGATCTTGCATACCCAATTCAACCAGCAAAATACTTGTTTTGAGTTCAGAAAACATCTTCAATATAGTAGCTCTTCTGGAGTGCTGATTGCTATCAATTTCATCAAGGTCTTGAAAACTTTCCACTATCATATTTAATATGGTCTTCATAGTTTCGACATCATAGGGCAATTGGGGAATTACAATTCTTATTATCTCCATGAAACAGGAAGAAATCAGTAGCTTGGTTTCTTCATCAGGATGCCCCAACCAATAGGGCTGATTCAAAAAATTCACTGTAGGAGCTAGTGCCAACTCCATTTTCTCTGAAGGTGATTGCTTCACTTGTCTCAAACATTGTTCTAACAAATGAAGAATGTTTTGTTCATCTTCTCTTGACTGAAATTCTTTACCAAGTCTCTTTCCAGCCATAAAGAGAGTCTCTGCCAACTTCATCTCTTCTTCATTAGCCATGCCTAACTGCCAACTTCTGGATACCATAAGGAGCTGAACTAAAATCTGCTCTGACTATCGGTGTAGTACCGGAGATCTCTGTCACTCATCTGATACACAACTGCAAACTGCCACAGGATGGCAGGGTCTTCTGCTCTGATACCACTGAAATATGCTAACCAATTTTTTCGAAGGAATAACACAACATAACCAGCAATAGATGATTGAATTAGCGTTAGCCTCAAACTGAAAACTGAACTTGAATGGAAGAAACTGAACTTGAATTGAAGAACTACTCAACGTCAAGAATGTGCACTCAAGATCCCACTGAGGGCGAGGTGCTAACATATGACGGAGTGTTAAAGATTGAAATTATGAAATGATAGGCGGATAACCAGCCATGAGAAACAGTTCCACACTACCACCAAACAGTGGGGGGAAAAGATTACAATAGAAAACAATTCGTCCGCTGCGGCGGGCATCCACAATGCTGTGGGGATTCACCACTATGAGTGGGTATAAGATATTACAATCAATTTAACCACACTGGCGGTAAACCATCCAGGGGACTTATATGAGAAGATACAAAAAGAAATTGCAGCAATTAAAACTGGAACAGTACTACTGTTTACAGTTTGTACAATGAGAAATAAGCTGCAAATTACATAGGAAATACAGTAATCTTCATACACAAGATTAATAGATGTTTTTCAATGATTGTTTAACTCTCTAACAGCTGATAATGAATCAGAAATCAGAACTTCTACAATCTGATACAAAAACAGTAAACTGGAAATATCAATCTGCAACTATGAGAATCAATGAAATGTTCATAACTCACTCAATTCTCCTCCGAATGACGTGAAATAAGTTGCAAATTCTCCTTATAAGTCTGGCGCCCAAGATACAATCCAGAAACAGCCACCAAAGTCTCCAAATTATTTGGCACGAATTCCAATGCACCTCTAAATGGTACGGCCTTCACCAAAAATCGATTTTGCAAGTAAAAATTGAATACTTGGAATTAAATTCCAATACTTTGTGGAAAGTGGCGCCTTGCATCAACAGTTCATTTGCCAAAATACCTAGAATGAAAATAAAATCACCCAAATAGATATGAGCAAAAATCAGCTTCTGCTGTAGCAAAACCAGGAACTCAAAACTGTGAAAATTCTCCAAAATTCTTCAATCTATGATGCTCAATCTGCTAGTCTGATGTGAGAAGCAGCAATGTTCCAACTAGGTGTTGTATTTCAAACACGAAATTGGGAAGGGGCTAGGAGGTAGCATCCTCGAAGCAACAGCAAAATGTCCATAGTCATTTTGACAGCATAACAGTAAGGTAAACAATGGATGAAATGCTGGAGCAAAAGCCTTCAATAAATAAGAGCTCACCAAAACTCTTCAATTGCTTGAGAAGCAGCTCAAAAGACACAAGAGACCTTTCCCATTCCCAAAGACCAATCAACTTCTCAAGTGGCGTCCCAAAAGCCTCCAAGAATTTCACTTTATTCAAATAATATAAAAGTGGCGTCCACTTTTGCTCCAGGAATAAAGTTCTTAATAAAATTAATAAAGCTCTTTATGAAGGCGTACCCTTCATGGCCCCACTTTAAAAACAACTTAAGTTATCTCCTTAGGCCAAGGGGGTGCCAACAGAGAATTAAAACATAATGCCTTTAATTAAATATTTTTCACCAAATAAAGCTCTCACGAGAAGACCAAAATAATATAATAACAAGCTGCTCCAAGCTGAGAAAGGACTGAGAATGGACAATTTGCAAGCGCCACAACTAGCATTTACTAAAATAGTAAATAACATGAAATGCGCCACAAAACTCAAGCCAAAGAGCCCTAATTTCACCTCATTCCGGTCTAGGGTTCACGGAATAGTGATGAATCAAAAGAAGCATTATGGCCAAAATGGGGCATTACACAAAGCGTGAGGGTTTTGCAAATCAATCAAGCTGAGTCCATTTCTAGCGAATATTAAGACAAAAACCAGGATGCGACACTGCCGGGGAAAGTGAAGAATTAAAGAGACTGCTGCTTTTTCAGTCATAATTCAAGATTTTCAAAAACGGACGATCTGGGTTGTCTTGTATCGTCATTCTGAACAAAACCCATATCTCATAAAAATTCTCAAAAAATTCGTCCGTTGAAGCACAAAATCAGCATTCTAAAAATAGAAATTGTTCAAGACTTGTCTGAACCAGGGCTAGTTTACAGTCATTCTTCAAGTTTTCTGAAATGGAGTACACTCCTAATGTTTTCAAGTCCGAATCAGCACTTTTTCACAATTACATCAAAACAGCTGAGACAGACTTGCATCATGTCAAGCCGGTGTTCGACCTACGTGCCTTGGAGAGAGCAGGCAACACTTCAATCAAGAACCTGGGTCATTCTGGACTCCTCGCAGCAGCGTCTATTCCTATATCAGTTCAGAGCCTTGAGTTCGTAATCACTTGCATTAAGCATTACAACCCGGCTACTAGGGAGATCCAGTCAGCAGATGGCAGGTTGATTTGCAGTTTAAAGCCTGACATGGTTGAAAAGTGTTTTTCCATTCCCCCATGGCCTGAAAGTGTAACTCTTTCGAGGGATGAGTGTGAAAAGATGTGGAATATGCATAAGGACAAATACAGCAAGAAGATTGCCCAGAGATGGATGAAAGAAAAACATAAGACATTGCCCAAGAATGTCGGACGAGGGGAGTTCAAGGACGAGGTTGCCATCATCATCACTTTGCTCAACAGGGTCACTGTTTCCGAGGATGCCACCAAGTTCCAACCTTTGATGTTTTATGCCATACCTCACATTATGAAGAAAACCGAGTTTTATGACTGGCCTACTTTGATAAGTGACTGCCTACATCAACAAATAACATAATATTTCCAGTTTCATGTATTCCACATGGTGTCATATCTAGTCTATTTGGTGGCCTATCAAGGTCAATTCAGAGGATTGAACACCGAGGGATCTTTGAGCGTTCAACACATATATAATTATTATCCTCAGCTGGAGTTCACAAAGTCGTTGCACCACTGCAAAAGGGTGAACGAGGCATTCCTGATGTACATGAGTGCGTGACTTGAGCAATATGAATTACTGCGTCCATATCTTGATTGCTAGGGCGCTTAATGGGCGGAATAAGGCAGATGGTTTTATACCGGTTTCCTACTTTACCTATCCTCGAGGAACATGATTTGACCGAGGTGCCCTTCATGTTGCCAGGTATCCGTCAGGCGAAGTCATCTTCGCCAAATTCTTGAGGCAAGCTCCGCGAAAGGAGTCTGATCTTTGAAAATAAAGAAAGAAACCCTCCATATCTGCTTTCCATTTGGGGTTGAGTATTTATACATGCGGGTTCTGCAAATGCGAGGACAATTGGAGAAGAATTAGATAAATTCGGTCTCAAATCCTACGGTGAGAGGCGGTCATTTGATCCTCATGGTGTCTATGCTAGCCGGTTGGAGAAGAACTACAATCACATACCCGCACTTGAAGATTTTTGGGCTAACTGTGCAGATGAGTTTGAAGTGCGAAGGCGTAACTATAGCAGGTTAACTCTCCATCAGATGAAAGATTGCTTAAATGAAGATATAGAAGGGCTCTCTGATGATGATGAAGATGTTCTTCTACCAATGTACACTCAGAAAAGAATCGAGGATCAGCCTCTTCCTCAAGTTAATTGGGCAAACAAGGAATCTCTTTCAGTTGAAGACAGAACAAGACAAGTCGTGGAGTATAGTAAGGTTTTCTTAGTGCTTAAAGGGAAGAACTCTATTCCAGTAGCAGAGCCGCCAAGGATAATTCCCTCTTCTTCTACAGCACAGTCAAAAGGAAAGGGTAAAAGTCAGTCTCAAGATGGCGTCAAAGGATGTAGATCAAATAAAAATGTAAAGAGAAGGTTGGATTTCTCAGGCATAGTCATACGGGAACAGCCTACAGGTGATTCAGAAGTTCCTCTTGACGAGCCCATACCTCGGAATGAAGCAGAGGAGCCACCTTCAACACATGTTCCTGTACCTTTGACGGGTTCTTCACCAATTCACATTGATCTTGATATCGAAGATGATGAAGAGATCGCAGCAGTACCTCCTAAGGAAGTTAGTAAAGATACTACGGTGTCTTGGCGAGAACTCCTTAGGAAGGGTTGGAGGAGAAGGCCTTCATATCAAGTGAGTGTTGATGATCACCGATAATATTTATCGGGAACCTCCTAAGAAGAAGGCAAAGCAAGTTCGCTTTTGGTAGGAATCGATAGCGAGATTGTAAAGTGAAATTTCTTGTGCCTCGAGGAGATAAGAATAGGGATAGAGGGTGAACGCCGGAAGATTTGTCATGGTCAAGGCTAATCTTGGTGAGAAATACCGGAGACATGCGGTTGAATCCTCTTCAAAAGTTGTATCGAAAACCTACATGAAAAGAGAGTGCTTAAAGATGGAGAAGACAAGGCAGCCCTCAAGGCTGAAAATCAGCAGCTTAGGCTTTTCATCTCTAACCTTGTTAGTGGTTCTTCACAAGCAACCCAGTTGCTGCCCCAGGTCTTAGAGACACCAGCTGATCACCATCAGTTAAGACAGCTGGTCATATGTGGGAAAGAGACTCAGGAATGGATTGAGAGCTTCATTGTCAGAGGAAAGGAGATCTTGGCTTGGATGTTCCAGTTGAGAGAGAATGCTCATAAACTTCGTCAAAGCATCCAAGGATTTGAACAAACATGGGCTGAAGTAAAACCTAGGCATGAGATTATCATTGCTGATTTAGACACAGCCTACGGTTCAGCAGTTTCGAAGGAGCACAAAAGACAAATCCTTGCATGGAGAGAACGTCATGTTTTCAAAGTTACAACCTATGAGAGGATATCTGAAGAATTCATCACCTACAGGCAAAGGGTGGTTGAAGCTCTCCTTTTCATCAGTGAATTTGTCATAGAGATCCCCTCTCAGTACAGTCTTGAAGATGGTTCTTATGTCGGGCTTGAGGAGGTGCAAAATCAGTTCCAGAACATTGTTCATAGTTGCAGCCCAGTTGGCGGAAGGATAGGTCATATTTCAGTGATGTCAGCAAAGTTCAATAAAGCGGCCAATGAGATTGAAGATTTCCTAAGATCTATTGAAGATGCCGAAGATATTCTTGAAAAGCGGTGTTTTGCTGTTGATGGAATAGATGCACCGAACCGGGACACAATCTCAGACTTACAGCGGATGTAGTCGAGCTTCGCTTAACTTTCTTCACAAGCTTTCTTTCCGCTTTTAACTTTCTATTTAGCTGGAATCATGCTTATCCATTCTTTGAGGATAGAAAGATAAAGATGTAATAGTTGGCGTTCCGCGCACTTTTTAGGTTTTATCTTTCTAGATTTGTGTAAAAAAGCACTTTGGCCCGAGCAAGCCCCGTTAATGAAAACAAGGAGATTTTAGGGTTCCCTCTCCTGCTTCTCTATAAACCGAAACCTTTGCTCATTTAGTTTCTTCGCAGTTATTGTGTTAGCAAATTGCGAGCCTGTATTGCAGCAAGTTGTTATTCAGTTTCAGTTCAGTTGTGTTGTGATAAGCAAATTGTTGAGCCTCTTTAGCCAACAAGGAGTTAGTGAGATTGCTGTTTTCTATTGTGTTAAGAATAAGTTTGCAAGCCTCCTTAGCTGCAATTTCTTATTCAAGGCATGTTAGAAGGGAGTTTTGTTTTAGAGATTTGAGTAATAAAATCATGAGGCTCTTTTGCCTTGGTCTAAAATCTCAGATTTCCGTTATCTATGTTATGCTTTCATGATCTTTATTTCAGCTTACAGTGAAGTGTGTAGGTGTTTGTTGAGAGAGAGATTGTTAAAGTATTTTTGTCAGAAAATCTGCCTTGTTAATTTCTAACTTCTCTTGCTCTGCTATTACTTGAGAGGTTAGGAGCGTCTTTAGTTTAAGTTAGTCGTCGTTGAACTTCTTATCAGAAAATCTCATTTCTTGGCGTTGTATTAAAACCTTGGTATCTAAGGCGATCAAAAAAAAGATAGGCAACAGTTTTTGGTTACTTTCTTTTCAAACACCATCCGGCCGAGAGGCTTCCTCTAATTTGAGCGGTTTATCTGCATAGCTGTCAGTTTCAAATCCGGCATTCGAGAGGTTAATGAATTTAAGCGTAACACTACCTCCTAGCCAATTATCCAATTTCATGTTTGAAATACATCTAGTTGGAATTCGCTACTTCTCATCCAGACTAGCAGATTGAGCTTAATTGTGAAGAAATTTTGAAGATTTATCAATTTTGGTTTTGTTGTTTCATCTACAGCTGAAGCTGGTTTTTTATCATATCTCTTGGAGTGATTTTAATTCTATTCTGGGTACTTTTGCATTGCAATTGTTTGACAAAACTTTTCTCCGGTTTGGTTTGATTTGAGGAGTCACCTAGAATTTTGAAGCAGGCCTTCTCGAAATTTCTGGGGCTTTTGGGGTGTAAATAGGCGAATTTTGCTGTTTCGTCATCCTAGCTTGGTCGCCTACCTTCCAGAAGTCCATTGCATTCAGTCTCATTCGATTTGGAGGTGAAATGAGTGAGTTATGAATATTTTATTGATTTCCAGTTTGCTGATAAGAAATTCCAGAACTCAGGATTTTACATCAGATTTATAAGCTTTCTGTTTTAATCATATTTCTGTCATTGGAAAGCAAAGAACATCATTGGAATTCATTCTTATTTTCTTATCTCATTTCTCTATCATTGCAATACATGTTTTTGCAGTCTTTTGAATTGTAAGGTTTTGATTAGTAGTACTAATCTAACCAATATTATTGCTGCAACTACTTGTTATATTTCTAATTAATTACCCCTGGACGGTTTACTGCCAGTGCGGAGAAAGAATTTGTTATATCATTGTACCCACTCTCAAGTGGTGAATCCCCACAACTCTGTGGATGCCCGCCACAGCGGATGAATTGTTTTAATTGTAATCTTTTCCCCCCACTGTTTGGTGGTAGTGTGGAAATGCTCTTCATGGCTGGTTATCCACCTATCAGCTTCTAGTTTTCAAATTAAACACTCCGTCATATGTTAGCACCTCGCCCTCAGTGGGATCTTGAGTGCACATTCTTGACGTCGAGTAGTTCTTTCAAGTTTGGTTTTCTATTTGGAGCTAACGCTAATTCTGTTAACTATTGCTGGTTATGTTGTGTAATTCCTTCAAAAAAATTGGTTAGCATATTTCAGGTCCCCCACACACCTATCGTTAAATAGAGGGCCCTCCCTTCGAAGAAGAGATTGGTAGGGTATCCTTTAACGATTACCAACTGAGCATAGTGCTGTGTCCTACATAGCTAGAACCTTGCTATTTCACAATCTCGATCTAGTACTCGGACCACAATGAACTGACAGTGTAGTCTCAACTAACTCACGTCTATGTGGCAGTCATACGTTTCACTACTTTGGCCAAAGTATTCTCATTCAGTACTTCGAATGAAGGTCATCTATCATAAACACTACTCAGGGCCGATTTGACTTTGGGCTATCTTACTCTACGCGTAGGCTATGTCCTTCAATGGGTTCAATATACCCCAAACTTCCTACCTCAATCAGTCTACTAGAAATGCATCAATAAACAAGTATCTAATATCCTAACTCCTGTTTCCGGAAATCTTTATCCTAGGAGTGAAGCTTGCTAGTGTTAACCTAATAACATAAGCTAGGATTATACTTAGTTTGACGACATTTCGTTCCTAGAAGATAATATTTACTCTACGTATTCTCCATATACGGAGATCATACACATTTGTAAATTCAAGCAAATGCACAAACAATTCCTTCAAAGCATAATGCATATAAAGCTAAGTTATCCTTAAGCCCTTAAAACAAATTGATTCCCTTCTTTTAAACCCCATTTTCTATAAAAACTTCTTTAAATCTATCAATTAACTATATTGACTTGCTCAAGCATTTTCCCTTAATTGCATTGATATCCCTTAATCTTTTACCCTTCATTTATAATGAAATCCCTTAAGCATTTATTCTCTACAAGCTTATCAAAACAATATTTGAATGCTAAGAACGATTTACTTATATCATACCAATAGCAACTAACAACTTGAGAAAAAAAGGAAGATCATTTAAGCAAGAATCCCAATTTAGATAACATGCCTGTAAAATTGAGCTTCTTTCCAACACAGTTCTGGCAGCAGCTTTCAAATGAAGATGGCAGATTGTAGTTTTCCTCTTTCTCAAATGTAGAAACTCTTTCCCAAAACACACTCCCTAAATTAAACTTCTCCACTGGAAAATTGCTATTCACTTCTCCCTAATGATAATTTAACATAGTCCAAAAATTGCAGTTGAAACAGACTCTAATTCTCTCACTATAAAGATTATGATGCAATGCAGCATTAACAACTCTCAACAGCAGCTTGAAAACTTAAAATAACAACTCTCCAATACGCCAAAGTTGAATTGCACAAGCTACCTTTCAAATGGATAGCAGGGGAGTATTTATAGGCCGTATAAGCAACAAAATCCTTTATTTTGGGCATGTAAAATGACATCTAGGCATGATTACTTAGTCAAAACGTCACATGGCATGTATATAAACCCTAAGTCATGCTTTAAAAGAGTGATTCGACCTCATTGAGCCAGCAATCGAAGAATTCTTCAACTCAAATCATGAAAAATGCCACCTACAAGTAACACGTCCTTTGCCAGTCGCATGAAATTAAATGACTTACTTGCTGCATTTTAGGTCAAAGTTCTACTTGCTACAGCACAAATCTTGTTGCCATTTCCCTACTTTCAAGTTTGAAATGTTTTTCCTGCGTATTTGTTGCGCAGATAGTTTCCTCATTTTCACGGGAAAGTTCATGTTTGTATTTCATTTAATTTTTCAAAAGTTTTGCATTCAAATATATTTCCCTTTTTGAAAAGTTCGATCCTTTTTGCAATATCTTTTATGAGTTCCAATAATTCTAGCGGCTACTTTTCAAATATTTAACTCTTTTAATATTTCAATTTCCCATAGTTCAAAATATTTAATATTGATTTCAAAATCAAATATATATTTTTTTTAAAGTCTTCAAATGTAATATTTTCCATTTAAAAATGTGTTCACGAGTTTCAATAAAAACATCAAGTATTTGATACTTCCTATTTGACTTGTTCAAATATTTTCAAAATAATAATATAAAGTTTTTAATAAAGACTTTATATTGCAAAGTAAAGATCGTTTTATAATTTTACCAAGGTATTTAAAATTCAATTTCCAAAATTACCCATGGTAATATAAAATTGATTTCCTAAATCACTTTAGGTAATAATATTAAATTCAAATATTCTTATATATTTAATATATATATTTATATATTTTTATTATAGATTTATTTACTCCGATATATATATATATATTTAAATATTACTATTTAAATATATTTACATATATACATATATATATTTAAGTAAAACTATAATATAAATATATACGTATATATTATTAAATATATAAACATTTACATATTTAAATATTTACACTTATACGTATTAATTGTTACATATGTATATTGTGAGCTAGTCAACATACTTTCAATAAACATGCATACGTATTCGTGTAAATATGATTATATGTAAATTCCCGTCAATTGTTATTATTAACATCATTATTCACAGGCAATAGGTAACGTGGGTATGCATATAGATGTATATCACTGTACGTAGTGTACACGTAAATGTATGTATACCTTGTCGACACGTACATATGGGCGCATCCATCTGCCGAGCATACATATGTATTGACATGTATATACATATGGATACATGTACATTATATACATGTATACACATACTCACTTGACCTTTTAACATATATCCATTCACGTTTTCCACATTAAGGTCAAAGCACAGTAAGTCAGACAAATAAGTAATCATCACTTTTCAAAGCTTAAAGAAGTAAACATAACTCCAAGCCTAAGGATGACTTATCTAGACCAACCTAATTGATTTGGTTTCTCAGAACCTATACTGACGTTTGTGTATGCTCAATTTGGTAATCGTTACTGTTTACCTGACCAAGTTCCTCCCCGAATGATGTCTCTCCTCTGTCCGGAGGAACAGTCTTCATACCTGCACACCATGACATGACATCAGCAGTCATATGCTCATAACAAGGTAAAAACATCTCACAAGTTAGAATAACTTTATTCCATAATTGTATGCAACATTTAATCAAGAATTAAATCATTAGAAGTAACAATCAAATGAAACCATCATTTAAACTGAACACCATTATTGATAACAAGTACATCATTGTTTTATTCATCATATTGATTCATCTGTTACAATCAATTTGCCCTATGAAATAATAGCTATAGAATTCGGGGTGTAACAGCATAATGCAACATAGCTGGAAAACTTATGTGGTCTCTTGCTTTCTCTGATTGTTCTTGTTGGGGCTGCAAACCTTTCTGTCTCCTGCATTGTTTTCTTGGCCCAAAGAGGTCTTTTTCTTCCAATCACAATATCTGAAGGCCCATCAGTAGGTTCCAAGGGCTCAATTGGATCATCATCTTCTTTAGGTTCAGGAGCCTCCCTTTGAATCTTAGGAGTATGGTCAACTTCCATATCCTGAGGAGACTCTTAATCTTCATGGTCTATCTCCATGCGGATGGCCTTGGATCTCCTGAATGCAACATCCTCTTCAAATGTAACATCCCTACTGATCTCAATCAACTTTTGACCTAGAATGTAGATTCTGTAGGCTTTTGATGTCTCACTATAGCCTACAAATATTCCCTTCTTGCTAGAAGGTTCCAACTTTGTCCTTTTATCTTTCGGCATATGAACATACACTGGACAACCAAAGATCCTCAAGTGACTCACTTTCGGCTTCACCTATGTGAATGCTTCTTCAGGAGTCATGTTCTCCAAAATGCGGTGAGGACTTTTATTTTGAACATAAACAGCTGTCCTAGATGCTTCAGCCCAAAGGAAGGTTTGCAGATCTTGGTCATGAATCATAGCTTTGGCTGCTTCTACAATAGATCTGTTCTTCCTTTCAGCAACGCCATTCTGTTGAGGATTATAAGAGACACAAAACTCCCTCTTAATTCTAGCTTCAATGCAAAAGTGACGGAAGCTGCCGGAAATGTACTCTCCATCGTTATCGGATCTTAGAACCTTGATCCTCTTCCCAAACAAGTTCTCTACCTGAGCTTTAAATTCTTTGAACCTCTCTAACACTTCCTGAGATTCTTTAGATTTCAAGAAATAAATCCAAGTTTTTCTAGAGTAGTCATCAATAAAAATAATGTAATACAAGAAACCACTCAAAGAAACAACAAACATTGGACCACATAAATCAAAATGAATAAGATCAAGAATACATTTAGATCTACTTTCACTACTATGAAATGGACCTTTAGTATTCTTACCCAATGCGCAACCTTTGCAAGTGCCTTCATGCTCTTGGTTGAGTTTCAGAAGGCCTGAAACCATCTTCTCCATGGTCGGTAGTGCTCGGAAGTGAAGGTGAGCCAATCTTCTATGCCAAAGTTCACACGAACTTGATGAACCATGCAATAGAGCATGAAGTGGGCGAGTGCAAAGTCTGTAGAGGCTCTCATGACGGACTCCAATCACCCGTGTAGTCTTGATATTTGAGTTCTTTGTCCATGCAAGAACTTTGCCTTCTGAAAATGCAACTTGATACCCCTTGTCCTCCAAGGTTGAGACAGAGACAAGGTTTTGCTTGATACCCGGAACAAATAGAACATCACTCAACTGCAAGGAAATACCAGACTCCAAATGAAGAGAGGAGGTCCCAACTCCTTTCACAGAATAACTAGCATCATCTCCAATAATTACTTGAACACTAGAATCTCTCTCCACCAAAGCTGTTAGATACTCTCTAAATCTGGTGATGTGGCGGGAGGCACCACTATCAATTAGCCAAGTATTGTTGTCGGTAGGCACACTACTTGAAAGAGCTGAATAGAATAGGAAACCACCTGAATCCTTTTGCGGAGAGATCTCAACAACATCTGCAATGGAAGCTTGCTGCTTAGGCTTGGTTGGACAATCCTTTGCATAGTGACCATACTTGTCACATCTAAAACATTGAACTCGAGAGAGGTCCCTCTTCTTCTTGAAAGCAGAAGCACCATCAGATCCCTTATCTCTATTCCTCTTGAAATATCCTTTCTTTCCTTCTTTCCCTTTCTTCTTAGAGGATTGTGCGGTAAGAATACGAATGTCTTCATTTGTAGAGCTTTGACCAATGCTTCTCGCAACCAACCTTGATTCTTCTTGAATACAATCCGCTCTCAACCGATCAAACTTAGGAAGTTTTGATCTTGCACTTATTCCTTGAATGTATGACTCCCAAGATGAAGGAAGACCATTAAGAGCCAACATGGTCAAATCCTTGTTATCAACAATATGCCCAATTGTAGAGAGCTGATCTCTCAACTCAGTGATCTTCATGAAGTATGAGATGACAGATTCTCCTTTCGCCATCTTGACATGATGAAGTTGCTGCTTTAATGCAAGAGCTTGACTTGTGTTGTTGATCTCATACATCTCCTCCAAAGTCTTGAACATATCTCTTGCAGATTTTAGCTTGGAGATAATTGGCACAATGTGGTCTTTCACGGAATCCACCAACATCTTTTTCTCTTTAGTGCCATTTCTCTTCCATTGTAATTTCTCATTCTCATCAGATGGTTCGGGAACTTCGCCCTCCACGAACGCTGCTAACTCATTTTCCTCCAAGGCGAGCATGACTATGAATCTCCAAGATGTGAGGTTAGATGCTCCCTCAAGTCTATCCTCGATCTTAAGTCCGTTCACCATCTTGATGATAGGATAGATGCAAATAAGGATGAGAATAAGAATAGAGTATATTGCTGTTTGACTAAATCTGATCACGATCTTTCTTATACCCGCTCTGATACCATGTTAGTTTTATGATCAGATGTAAAGCACAGAAATTTAATTCAAAATCAGACAATAACACAGCATATACCCTGGGAAAACCCTCCTCTCGAGGGAGAAAAACCCAGCAACAATATATCACTTATATATTGAATATCAACAAAAATGTCTCCTTTACAAAGAGGCCGATGTGAAGGCCAATTAGAAGCACCACAATCTGATGCTAACACAGAACCAAGGTTATGTAATTCGCTGATGATAGACTCAGCCTTCCACAAAATATCGATCTGCACTTCAGACAAACTCGCACCTATGAATCTCGAACTTGTGATGAACAATGAATGGATATGAATGAATGATTAACAATGAAATGGCCATTGAGTATATATACAAAATGAAGGGAGAAGTCATGACTCTCCAATACAACAAGTTGGCCCCCATGAAACATCACGTCTCCAATACTCAAGAGGTTGGCTTCCTTGAAATTCGCAACTCCTCATAAGTTCGTGTCATAACAATAATTAAATATTAATTGTCATCAAGTGAGGCGCCTCCTCATTATCGATATCTCCATAAATTAAATAGCCAACGGCTATCATTTAATTTATTCAATAGTGCAAGGAAGATTGGGCTGGAAGAAACACCCGATGCTTTATAATAACATCAACAGTTCCATGGTTAACCTTTTTGCTGGCCGACCTGCCTTAGCTAAGTCTCCCCACTTGAAGAAAAATCAAATAAATTACATGAGGCCGACCCCCTCTTAATGGTGCCCCATCTTGGAAATTTTATTTTGGAAATAAAAATAAAAATTTATTTATTTTTAGGGGACAACCCCCCTAGGGTGGTGCACCCAACTTTGGGCAAGGAAAATAAAAAATTAAATAAAAATGTATATGCTATTTTGGGCGACCTATATGAAGGGAGGTAACCGTTGGTTTGAGGGGACACTTTATGAGATATAAATGAAGGAGTTTGAAGGACATTTCATCCATCAATTCTCTGCATATCTTTCCTACTTTAAGAGCAGATCTAGAGCAGAAAAAGGAGCAGATTTATGAGCAGGGATCAGACTTTTTAAAAGCAGAAATAAGACTTTTTTGGAGCAGACTTAATGCAGATTTTTGTGAAGATAAATTTCAGATTTGAGAGTATTTATTGAAGATCTTTTTGCAGATCTGAGTGGGAGTATTTTGCAGATTTATGAGCAGAGTTTGAGGCAGATTTTGTTGAAGTCCTTGAAGGGATCTATAGCAGATTCAACAACATAATTATCATAGTGCAGTTTGAAGGTTGGTGCCTTCTATTTTGTGAGATCGGGAGGCTGGTGCCTCTCACTCAAAGAGATTGGTGTCTCTTGCTAAGTTGGTGCTCAGTGGAGGGGATTGGTGTCTCTTGTGGGTTGGTGCCTATGAAGCTTGTAAGAAGATATATATAAAATGTAACGACCCGACATCTACGATAAAAAAAATTTCTATCTTTTACAACTTTAAACCAAAGTAAACGAGTAAACAACAGCATAACAAAAATTTTTCTTTTCTTTTTGAAATAAAGTACAACATCTAAATATGATTTCAAACTTTTCCAATTTAAATAACTTTAACTTTTCATTTGAATAACAGAGTATAAGAGTATAAGAATACATACACAGCTTTAAAAGCTTTTGCACAAATAGAAGTAAGACGGTCCAGGTTCTTCCCTTGCAAATCTTGGTTCTTCGGTTGTCAGGTTATGGAGGAGAAATATCACTCGGGTGCTTTTCCGCCAACCACGGACTAATAATGCGGTCCCCCGCACATTCATTTTTCAATGAAAGGCCCTCCCTTCGTCGAAGAGATTGGTTGAGTGACCGATTCCGTTAACCAACTGAGCATAGTGTCGTGTCCTACATTACTAGATTCTTGTGCCTTACAATCCCAACCTAGTATATGTGTTTTGGATCACTGTGAACTGACAATGTAATCATCTTCCTAAACAAAGAGGATGTAGGTACATTACATTACTATGGCCATAGTGTTTGATTCAGTAAACGACTGATAAGTCATCTATCACTACACTACTCAGGGCCGATTTGCCTTCGGGCTACCTTACTCTATGCGTAGGTCGTGTCCTTCAGTGGGTTCAGTTTACCCCAGACTACCTACCTCAAACAGTTTACTAGAAATGAGTTTTTAAGCAAGTGTTTGCTATCCTATCTCCTGTTTCCGGAATTCTTTATCCTAGGAGAGAGCTTCCTAATGTTAACCTAATAACATAAGCTAGGATTACACTTTATTTTAAACATCATTTCGTTCCTAGAAATTATTACTTATTCTACGTATTCTCCATATACGGAGATCATACAAGTTTAGAACTTCAATCATTTATTACTACCAACCAACTATCATACACAAAAGACAGTCTTGAAGTGTAATGCATATTATTCCCTATCAATGCATATAACCAAATTGAATTCTTTCCTTTCCCAAAATTTCCATTTCTACTAAATCATTCTAAACCCCTTGAATCCCTTTTATTCAAATTCCAAATTCCATTTTAATCTTTAAAAACTAGAAATGAACATAATGAAGTGAATTAAGCTAATTCCCTTAACCACATTGTCATTTCCTATCTTTTCCCCATGCATAAGAAGAAATTCTTTTATTCATCATGCAATTTAAGATTATCAAAAATGATTGATTACTGCCATAATTCATTATTTCCAGTTTAACACAGTCAGCAATATAAGACAGTAAGGAAATAACTTAAAAAGTTTAAAACTTAAATCCAGAACCATGCCTGTCTTAAGCTCCTTTTTCCAGTAATGCCTCTTCAGAAGTCTTCTATTGTTGCTCTTAGCCAACAGTATCTTTAAGCAGAAATTTCTTCAAATCACAATCTCACAATAGTTTATAACTGAAACTACTCAGCACTCAATAAAACACTTTGAACAGACAACTAACATAAATTCACAATATTTGCTTTCAAAATTTGCAGTGACAAGCTCTTTCTAAAAACGTCAGAAATCAGAAAGCCAAGCATATTTCCGAATGAAGGTTTGTGTGGTATTTATAGGCCGCAGTTAAAACGTTTTCCCCATTTCTAGGCATGCTTATTGACAAATTTCATTATTTACTCAGTCAAAGTGCTACCTGCCATGCATCCAATCCCTTAGTCATGATCTCTAAAGGTGAATCGACTCATTTACAGCCAGCAATTCGAAGAAATTTTCAACTTGAAAGCAAAACGAATTTTACAATCACGTTTTTCTGCCAGGCGTCAAATTTCTTCATTGTATTCTTGCTGCGTTTTAGGTTAAGTTTAAAATCGACCCAGCTCAGCTTTTACTTGCTATTTTCTGGTTTAAACTTTTGACATTGTCTTCTCCCATTCCCAGCTGTGCAGGAGTTCCGCCATTTTCACGGCAAGTTCTTCATTTCATTTTTTTTTTATATTTCGACTTTTCCACTTTTGCTTTGTATTTTGAAAGATTTTAAATGATTCATAAAAATTACTTAT
Organism: Sequoia sempervirens; assembly: GCA_007258455.2. Classification (NCBI taxonomy): domain Eukaryota; kingdom Viridiplantae; phylum Streptophyta; class Pinopsida; order Cupressales; family Cupressaceae; genus Sequoia; species Sequoia sempervirens. The sequence goes on from VDFB02249068.1 coordinate 19,285, forward strand.
GTTTTCAAAATGCGAATTTCTATCATTTCCAAACAATGCAATTTCTATCCTTTTCACAAATGCGAATTTTTATCCCTTTTACAAAATGCGAATTTTATCATTTTCACAAAATGCGAATTTCTATTTATATACTTTATTTATTATTGTGTTAATTAAACATTAATATTTATTTTTATATAAACGTATTTACATATAAATAAATATTAATTTAATATTAACACATTTAATTAATAAAATATATAAATTTATTATTATTTATACATTTCTTATGTGATAATATTTATATATATAAATATATACTTAAATCCTTCAGATAATAATACTTGAATATCATTTATCGAGATACCAGGCTGAATGTGTACGTGTAAACATGTTTACATGTACTCTATGTATATACATATGTATGCGTATATACATGTCGATACATATGTACGAGCATATCCATCTGCTTACGTACATACGTGTCGATATGTCTATACATTTAGATACGTGTATACAGTGTATACATGTGTACACGTACCTATTCGTCCTGCATCACATTCATTTTATTTCATTTCATTTACGTTCATTCACAGGGATTCACAGTAAAGTCAGATTAACATTCAATCACATCATATAAAGCATAGGGAAGTAAATCTTACTCCTAAACTTATGGATGTCTAACTTATCTGACCTGTTTCTCAATGTATTGTTCATAATGTGTGTGTATGCTCAACTGATTAACTTTACCGGTCAAACGACCAATACCCCTCTCCCAAGTGATATTCCCCCTCTGTCTTGAGGACTGGATCTCATTCCTGCATTCAAAATTATAAACTCACGGCAGTCAATTGCTCACAAAATTAGCAGTACATATAAATTTCATAAGATATAAAAACATCACACATAAATCACATTATGTATGTTTTTCACCATGATTAACATCAAGTAAATAACACAAGAATGAGACAATCAAAAGCTCATATTGAAAACAAGGTGATTCACATCTTTATTCATTCACAGAATTGTCTTTACAAACACATAATCCTTATTCAATTCTAATAGCCTAATAGCTATACAATTCGGGATGTAACATAAAGCAATGTTTTGCCATGGTTTTCTCCCACAAGGGTTTCCACGTAAAATCGTGTGTGCATCTTGTGTTCTCTATCGTTAGATCTTGCTTGTGTAGATACTTTGATTATTGATTTATGATTGCTAAAGTTACAAATTGAAAAGTTGGTCTTATATTGATTCACCCCCCCTCTCCCCATAAGTGTGTGTGTGTGTTTCTTCACATTGCGAGGGCATTGCCCCCAAAACTGCGAGGGGCATTGCGCCTGAACCAGGCCGAAGGTGTTGCCCCCAAACCCCCATGGAAAAACCCCGTCAAACTATAAGTCTAACCAAGTGATTGACCAATGATGAATCATGATCACAAAATCTACAAAATACATATCCCCTATTGCAAATCTTTGTATCTTCATAGTCAAAGCCACAATCAAGGATTATCTTGTTTCATACATTGGATGACTTTTTAGCACACAAGGATTGCCAAACCCTAAGTTTCCCCTAATTCTGAATCTGACAGTTTTTTCGATCTTTTCTGAAGTTTTTGAGTTTTGGACGTTTCTAGGGTTTTAAGCAATAAATGAAGAGTACGATTTTGCTAGAAAATAATAATAAATTCTATAAAAATCCTAGATAGCCAATATGCATAGAAAATACAAGGTATAATGAAGGCGTTTCTTTTATCATTCATATGAGCTCATTACAACATGGATCTGCTAACATGCAAATGAGAATACACCTTTTTTTTATGATAAGAACCTGGTAAACAACAGGCTGTAGATGAACAATAAGGTACGGCTGAGTTGGCTCCTCCCTTCTCCCTCCGTCTGGTAACCAAGGAATGTCCCAGTATGCTAGGCGCTTGAGTGAAAGCAGATAAATGATCAAAAGTGAAGGCGTCTCCTTGTGACTGGAAGGTACGGCTGTGTGAAGAGTACGGCTGCAGCAGCTGGTATAAATGCAAATGTACGGCTTCCTTTAAGTCAATATTTGAAACTCCAGAACTCTGTTAAATAGGTGCGCCCTGATAGAGATGTATCTTTTGAATAAAACCCTGGCAAAACCCTCTGAGATTTGAATCACTAAGAAGCTTGTAGAAGTACGGCCTGGTACAAAACCGTACGGCCTTTAAGACAGCAGCCAATAGCAATTAAAAAGTACGGCTCTTCCTTGAGCCTCTAGAACAACAATAGAATAGGCGCTTTGATGATTGTTTGTCTTCTGAATGGAACTCTGAATCAAAACTCTGTAAATGATTAACTTGTGAAGCTCTATAATTTCCTTTGTATGAAGAAATCTCACAACTGGCAGTAAATCAGGTGGTATCTCACACCCTCTGAACTGATTCAATGGAGATGGCTCGTTCTCCAAGAATTTCGAACACAAACCCTAAGGTCTCCGTTCTCTGGCAAAGACTGGCTAATTTCCAATTCATAAAAATGTCATAATGGCACAATTCCCAAGGCAAAACCCCTTTATTGCTCAAAAGTGCGATTTCCTTAAAGATAGGGAATTTTAAATATTTGACTTTTTAATTCTTTTAATTTCCCATAGTCCGACCATAATATTTTTATAATAGAATTAATTTGCCACAGCATTGCCTGATGATGAAGCCCCTTGATTTAGAAATACTTAAGTTATAATTTAATATTATAACTTTATATTAAATTCATCAAATAATTAATATTTGAACAATTACGGTAAATGTGTATCTTCCCTCGTTATTCATCCAGGTGATGATCCGTCGATCTTGTGAACTGCAGTGATCACGAACTCCTCAAAGCCATGCGCTAAAATGGCGGGGTCCCCACCTTGGCGCAGGAGCGCAAAATAGCAATTATGCAAAAGTCTGCGATCGAGCTAGCGAAAGCCAATTGATCAAAGCTGTCTGAGGCCGAGCCAGCTCAGCGACCCTCGCCGCTCATGTCGACCTACGAAGGTCTCATGATAGGCTAATCTTGAGCACTTCGTGCTTGCCAAAAATGGGGACATGATAGTCCATGCCCTCCACGAAATTGCTGACCCCCAAGCAATCTCTACCTAAAGAAACTCCGATCGTCGGAGGCCCAAAAGAAGGCGGTAAATGTCCCATACATGCAGGAGCTACCTCTGTAGCATCATAAAAACTCAATTCTGCCAAGCAATGCGGATCCCAAACCCAGTGAAAATGCTGTGCATTGTGGTCCTCCCAGTTTGCCCTTGCTTAGCAGCTCTACTGCCTCCGACTTCACCATGCTGAGAATAGTGAAGTAACCCAATGGGACCCATCCAATACTCAGTGCCAAAGTTGTCGCCACCGGGATCCCAATACAATATGAATCCACATCCATCTGTCATGCAGAGATAAAAACTTCTAGAAGCATCTACTATCCTGGATCTCTCCTTGTCCTCTGCTAAACCCTCATGGATGTGATAACTGTCCAAGCCATCATGCCAACTAACAACATAGTCGCCCTGTAACCATGTACCTGTATGAAAAATCTGCGACATAGAAGTATCAAGCCCTGTCAAATACATATCGGCATGATGGATGGCGTACTGCCCACGCAAGTAGCCCATATGGCTGCTGAGTCCAAAGTACATACGCTAGTCCATCTTGTGAAGATGGTAGCTTCACTGCGACAATGAATTACTCCCTCGGTACCAGAGAATCGCCACATTGCACAAGAGTAGTTGCGCCGAATGCACGAATCATGTACAGGTGGACCAAAGGAAAAACTATAAGCACTCCTCACCGTGTATACCCCATTAAACTCCTCTGTGAGTCTTGTTTGGAATTGCGATGCACTGGAACAATCCCAAACACTACGATCATCACCCAACCTGGAACTAGTATCAAGAGTTCGATCAGCTTCCAACTCGAAGAGTGGGTTATCATAAATCGAACCACCATCAAATTCAAACAATGGATTATTCACAAACTGCACAATCACTCCATACTGATCTGAATCCTCCATCTCTGAATCGCTGGAATAATAAACTGAATTGTACTCCTGACTTGGCTCCAACATTTTGTAGATCATAGTCAAGCGCATCGGATGAAAAGATTGATTTGCTTCCAGGAGAGGGAAACAAATCATCACAAGTACCAATCTCCCAACTGGATGAGACTTTGAGTGTCTGCTGTGAAGATGGGCAAGTATCGAGGGTTGTCACACAACTCTCTAGTGAATCCACAACCATGTCACAGGAACTAACAATGAAATGCCCTGCATCACCTATCACGGGACTAATCTCAGGAGAACCTGGTGCAACGCGTGGCTCATTGCAACTCTCATCTAGGGCCCTCATCCTATCTGTATCCACTGCTCCTGTGACCGAGATGGATGTAACCTCATCCTCAACATCTCCCACACTGCTATGAACCATGGGTGTATACTCCTCACCAACCGCTGCCATGGAAGACTGAACTATATCCAAAGGTGGTGAAGATTGTGCTAAACTCAACGCCACGGTAAGCTTCTCAATCTGTAACTGTGAATCTCGAAGAGCCAACTGGATGCTCTGCAATGAATCCATAGTCACCTCAAGCTCATGGGTGAGCTCATCGATTTGCTCCTCTTTTCCCTTCAATGCATCATAACAAATGCAATCCCACTCGAGAAGGAAATCCCTATCCGCAAGTAATTTTAGGTAGTTTTGTTTCATCGTTCCAACTGCTTCTCGAAGTGCATGTATCACTGCAAGGGAAAACCCACTATCACTGTGCTCATCTGTCGAAGAAGGACTCCAACTGTAGGTAGTCAACATCTGACGAGCAACATCAAAATGCTCAAGGGCGGTGGCAATCATAGTGTCATCCACATGTAGTTGCCCAACCAAATGATGAGGATTCTGAAGCTTACGACCCCCATACAAGTTTTCCGGTTCACAACAAGCACTATGATATGACGCTGATCCGTCATCACTCACCTCATGATAAGCAGCATCATGTGTGCTTTCACCCATGCACACTTCAACATCTAAGGTACTGCTGCTCTGTACCTCAAAGGATGGCTCAACTGGTACGGTAGAAGTTGCTGGTCTGACAGTATCTTCACACGCTTCTACTCCAACAGTGACTGCATGCCCATCCAAAGCATGATCCTGGGATTCCATATCAACATATGAATCCTCTAGCTTGTTTTCAAAGGTCTGATCCGGAAAATCAGATTCACCATGACTTAAATTCTCAACGCCAACTGCATCACTCGTACCCAACTCTTGAGTCTCTTCATGCGACAACTCAATAGGAGTACTTTGCATGTGTGAAACCTCTGTTGTGTCATGCTCACACGAAGTTTCGCCAATGCTGTCATAAAAATCAGAAGTGGCTTCAATAGTAGAAACTTCTTGAGTCACCTCCTGCAAAGACGATGTAGGTAAATTATTACCCCAAGCTGTGCTAGTGCTGTCTTGACTCAAATCAGCACGCTTATCAAATTCCTGTAATAAATTTCTGCCTACTTCATAGGGATTTGAAAATACCAAATCATTCTCATGAAGGATTGTATCACCCTTATGCGTAGATTCTCTATCCGTTCCAGACGTAAACAACTCACGAGCTATAGTCAGATATTTCTGTCTTGCAAACTCTGTCTTATGGCAAAGACTCGGGTGCAAATCCATGTAACTCATGAAAGGGAGTTCCTTTTTAATTTTCTGCGGTAGAATGCTATACTCCTGGAACATGCTAACCACTTCTCTTTCGGTGTTTTGCGGTGTTCTGTCAACGGTATTCCTTCCGCTGAACTCAGGTGGTACTAACTGCCACTCGTCGTTCGCTGTCGTAAAGGTACCAACGAACAAACCCTCATGCTGTTCACCTACTATAGCCTCATCAGGCTCCTATCTCGTGAAAGTGGGCCTAGTCGGCCTATCTGCTGTCCGTGACATTGTCCTAGGAGCTCTCCGTGAACCTGCAACACTCCTGTCATCGTCACGATGTGGTGACGGTCTCCTCGGAGTATCCAGTCTCTGAAGTACAACTGCCAACTGCTGTAATACACCATTTATTTTACGTTGACTGCCGCGAAGATCTGCGAATGCATACCAAGACCGCGCGGCCACGACCTCTTTGTTACTATGAAAAACCACGTTCTAACATTACTCGTTCTATCAGGTCCACGTAATTCACATGGGATACGTCGACCATGTTTCCAATTTTGCCGGTCGAATACTGTTACTGTTGTCAACCAAAAGCTTCATATAATGAATAATGCGATAAGACCCAAAGCGTTAGAATTTGGAAGGCTTGACTAAACCCTGGGATGGCCGAGGTTGCTTCGATACCAGCAAAGGAAACCCTAAGTTTCCCCTAATTCTGAATCTGACAGTTTTTTCGATCTTTTCTGAAGTTTTTGAGTTTTGGACGTTTCTAGGGTTTTAAGCAATAAATGAAGAGTACGATTTTGCTAGAAAATAATAATAAATTCTATAAAAATCCTAGATAGCCAATATGCATAGAAAATACAAGGTATAATGAAGGCGTTTCTTTTATCATTCATATGAGCTCATTGCAACATGGATCTGCTAACATGCAAATGAGAATACACTTTTTTTTTTGATAAGAACCTGGTAAACAGCAGGCTGTAGATGAACAATAAGGTACGGCTGAGTTGGCTCCTCCCTTCTCCCTCCGTCTGGTAACCAAGGAATGTCCCAGTATGCTAGGCGCTTGAGTGAAAGCAGATAAATGATCAAAAGTGAAGGCGTCTCCTTGTGACTGGAAGGTACGGCTGTGTGAAGAGTACGGCTGCAGCAGCTGGTATAAATGCAAATGTACGGCTTCCTTTAAGTCAATATTTGAAACTCCAGAACTCTGTTAAATAGGTGCGCCCTGATAGAGATGTATCTTTTGAATAAAACCCTGGCAAAACCCTCTGAGATTTGAATCACTAAGAAGCTTGTAGAAGTACGGCCTGGTACAAAACCGTACGGCCTTTAAGACAGCAGCCAATAGCAATTAAAAAGTACGGCTCTTCCTTGAGCCTCCAGAACAACAATAGAATAGGCGCTTTGATGATTGTTTGTCTTCTGAATGGAACTCTGAATCAAAACTCTGTAAATGATTAACTTGTGAAGCTCTATAATTTCCTCTGTATGAAGAAATCTCACAACTGGCAGTAAATCAGGTGGTATCTCACACCCTCTGAACTGATTCAATGGAGATGGCTCGTTCTCCAAGAATTTCGAACACAAACCCTAAGGTCTCCGTTCTCTGACAAAGTCTGGCTAATTTCCCATTCATAAAAATGTCATAATGCACAATTCCCAAGGCAAAACCCTTTATTCTTCTCAAAAGTGCGATTTTCTTAAAGATAGGGAATTTTAAATATTTGACTTTTTAATTCTTTTAATTTTTCAATAGTTCTCCGTCAAATAATTATAATAAATTATAATTACTAACTGGCCCCTTTCTGATGATGGGCGCACCCCTCAAGACAAATCACTTAAGTTATAATTTAATATTATAACTTTACATTA
>VDFB02249070.1:0-10055 GCA_007258455.2 Sequoia sempervirens
GGAGGTGAATCAGTATTTGAAACTTAAAAAAAAAACCTTAAACCAGATAACTCATAAGAATTAGATATCAAACCACAAATCAGCAACAATAAACACAAGCACAAGTTAAACACTAGGATTACGTGGAAAACCCTTTTGGGTGAAAAAACCACAACACAATTTTGCATTTATTTAACTCCAAAGAGGGCACCAACCCTGTTACAAATAGTGAGCACCAACCCACCAAGAGCACCAACTCTTCTTGAACTGCTGAAACACCAACTCCAACGTGAGCACCAACTCACAAGGCAGCTGAAGCACCAACTCCAGATTTCAAAAAGACAGATAATGTAGTTACACAGGTTTCAACAATGCCTACACATGTATTGTGAGGCTCTCGACCATACTCTGACTGAACAAACAACTTCTTGAATCAAGACACCACCACTCTGTTTTTGAATGTCAACCTTCAAGCATATAACCTCTCCAAAGCAAACACTGCTCTCAATCTTCACATCTTTTTATCATTTCAACAATGAAAAAGGAGCTACCAGTAGAAAAACGACTCAGCTTCATACATCAATCAATCTGACCAAAGTCCCGTTCACAACAGTCTGTCACAACATTTTTTAAAAGTAGTGTATTGTCGCCAATCAGAAAAAAAACTTCACCTAATTCATAGACACCATAGATAAGCATCCATCATTTTTTTTCAAAAACAAAAATGCCCCATTAACTATCTTTTCTTCTTACAGCCGACGCTACACATAATGGAGACTTCTATTTTTAACTTCTGACAATCATTTCAATCCACATCTCCCCTTTTTAATCTTCTTAAAATTCTGTTGCAGCCAGAAATAACACCACTTGAGGCAGACGACACTAAAAGAGAAAAAGAGAGGTTGCCACAATGACTGAATTTCATTACAACTTGATGGTCTTCAATATGCTTTCAATACGCTTGATTTATTTTGTAACCACATAAAGATGCCATATGCAGGTCGATATTTTTATGAGCCATTCAAAGAAACCATCATCATTGATTTAGCTGCCAATAAGAAAAGCCATCGCTGCATATCATAAAATTGATGCTAAAAAGGGAGTCGCCAGGTTTTTTTTTTAAATACATCATAGACTTCTGAAGCCGTCAGGAAGCATGTCCCATTCAAATAGCTGGCTCTGAAGTCACAAGCTTTAAATGTCTTCAACGTATGTGTTGAACTCAGCCACCACTTTAAAAAAACGTCCTCAAATGTATCCAAGTGAAACTTCCACCATTGTCAGACAAAATAAGAAGCACGTCCTTTTTCTTGAAGACCTGACAACAAAAAATAAAGAGGTGCCAACAATACTTCATGCCATTTTAAGCATCCATTTTTAATAAGGAGTCTTCACTAAAAGCAAGCCGCCACACATAAAAATGTCTGTGCATTTAAAAAAATCTCCAGCCGCCGCACAGAATGAATCAATGCATTTTGTTAAGACCCGAAAAAAAAAATAGTAGGCAAGGCTGAGTACCCGATCTTTCAAAGGAGAAGTCAATATAAATTTTCAAAAGAAAAAACGTCCTCCAGAAAAAACAAAATAGGTCCTCCTACAGAAACACGTCCTGCTTGAATAAAATCAAAGAGGCGACCAAAAATAAAAAGACATGCCAAAGATAAATGATATGTGGCACCTCCAAATAAGTGTTGTTCACATAAGACAAATAAGAGCCACCTCACAAACATAGATAACATTTCTTTTTAGAACAAGCTTTTTCAATGCTGGCTGAAGATGATCGGGCCCCACACAAAAAAGACTTGGCATAATTTTGGACTATTCAAGCAGCTGGATGATTTGGCACATGTTTGGACTTATTCAAACAGCTGATGAAATAAGGATGATGTGGCATAAAAAATAACAAGTAAGCTAGCAGCCAGCTTAAGCACACACCTAGACAGCTGAAGTAGACACATAGGCAGCTCAAAAAGGTAGACAAGTAGGTCAAGCAACTAAGCAAGCAGCTCACTTTGAAAACTGATGAATAATCAGCAGCTCAATATTACCATTTTGACATCAATGACCAAAAAACTTTAATAATCTCCCCCTTTTTTTCATTGATGGCAACACCAACACCATTAGAAACCAAAAGAATAGAGCTTCTCCTGCTCCCCCTTTGACATCAATGACTGAAACAAGCTGCAAAATACCCAAAAATTGATACAAAACTGCAAATACAAAAGAGGGATATAAAATAGTACAATGAATACTCCCCCTGAATGATAGAACCCTTCAATGATGGAGTGAAACCACTCTTAACTGCTGTCTTAACCTTTCAAAAGTATCTCTGGGCAAGGGCTTAGTAAAAACATCTGCAAGCTGATCCTTAGTAGGAACATATTCAAGCTTTACCTGCTGATCACCAACTTGTTCACGCAAGAAATGATATTTGATCAGAATATGCTTAGTTCTAGAGTGCAAAACAAGATTTTTAGATATATTGATAGCACTCATGTTGTCACAGTAAATAGAAATGGGATGATTAAAATCGACCTTGAAATCTTTCAAAGTTTGCTTCATCTAAAGAACTTGCATGCAGCAAGACACTGCTGCTATATATTCTGCTTCAGCGGTTGAAAGAGAAACAGAGGCTTGCTTTTTATTGTGCCATGAAACTAGACACTTCCCAAGGAAGAAAGCACCTCTACTTGTGCTCTTCCTATCATCAACAGAGCCACCCCAATCTGTATCTGTAAAAGCTGTTAATGTGAAATCTTTTCCACTAGGATACCAAAGACCATAATCCATAGTACCTTTGAGATATTTAAAAATTCTTTTAACTGCATGAACATGCGTTTTTTTAGGGGCAGCCTGAAACCTTGCAACATAACCTACAACTTGCATTATATCAGGCCTAGTAGCTGTTACATATAACAAACTTCCTATCATAGACCTGCAAAGTGTTTGATTAGTATTTGAAGATTTATCATCTTTACTAAGTTTGCAGCTTGTTACCATTGGAGTACTTACAAGAGTATAGTCTTGCATTTTAAGCCTTTTCAGCATCTCTCTAATGTATTTAGTTTGGGAAATAAAGATATCTTCCTTAGATTGAAGAATTTGCAGCCCAAGGAAGAAAGATAACTCCCCCAACATAGACATTTCAAATTCCATCTTCATGTTTGTAGCAAAAACTTTGCACATCTACTCACAATCACTACCAAAAATCAAATCATCAACATAAACAACTACAATCAACATGTTTTTACCTTCCTCTTTGATATACAGGTTGTTGTTCACAATGCCTCTTCTGAAATCTTGTTGTAGCAAATAGCTATTCAATCTATCATACCAAGCATGGGGTGCTTGTTTTAGGCCATATAGTGCCTTTTTCAGCTTGCACACAAGATCTTGATTTTCTAACAAAATAAAACCATCAGGCTGTTCTACATAAACCTCTTCATTCAAATCACCATTTAAAAAGGAAGATTTAACTTCCATTTGAAAAACTTTAAAACCTTCAAAAGAGGCAAAAGCTAGAAACATTCTAATTGCCTCTAGTCTAGCAATAGGGGCAAAAGTTTCATCAAAATCTATACCTTCAACCTGAGCGTACCCCTTGCATGTTAACCTTGCCTTGTTTCTCACAACTTGACCATCCTCATTCAATTTGTTCCTGAAAACCCACTTTGTGCCAATCACATTCTTGTCCTTAGGCATTGGGACAAGTTCCCAGGTTTCACTCTTTTGAATTTGATCTAACTCTTCTTTCATAGCAGCTCCCCATGATTTATCTTCTGCTGCCTCTTCAAAAGTTTTAGGTTCAATCATGGACAGCAGTGAAATATCATCATCTTCATAGTAATTAACATTCCTTCTTGATGCTCTAGGTCTGTCCTCTTGCATAATCTGATCTATAGGATAATTCTTTTCAACAAATCTTGATGTTGTCTTGAGAGAAGTCCTGATAGAGGTTCCATTTTCATGATTTTCTGCAGTTCCAGCCTTAGAAAGTGTACCAACTCCTTCATTTTGACTGTCATTAGGGACATTTCCAGCATTGTTGCTTCCTGTCGCAACTTGTGTATTGGAAGAACTTTGCTGACTTACATTTCCAGCATTGTTATTTGTTGTCCCAACTTGTGTATTGGATGAACTTTGCTGATTTATATTTCCAACCTCATCATCTTGCAAGCTATCATCACAACTTTGCAATTTCTTAAAGTAGTTAACAATCTCATGAATCTTTACATTAGTGCTTTCAACTATCTTATGCAACCTCTTATTAAAACATTTGTAGGCCTTACTTTTAGAGGAATATCCTAGAAAAATACCTTCATTTGCTCTACGATCAAATTTTCCTAAATTATCCTCATCTCTCCTAATATAACAAGGGCTGCCAAAATTTTTAAAATGCTTAACAGTTGCTGTCTTACCATTCCATAGTTCATATGGTGGCTTATTGTGCTTTGCCCTTACCAAACTTCTATTCTGAATATAGACAACTGTATGAAGTATGAACAACTTCATTCCAAAAACAATCACTTACCTTAGACTCATTCATCATTCTTCCAGCCATCTCCTGAACTGTTCTATTTTTTCTCTCAACCACCCCATTCTATTGAGGTGTCCTAGCAGCTGAAAATTGTCTTTTGATACCAGATTTTTTACAAAAACTTACAAAATTATTAAAAGTAAACTCACCTCTATTGTCTCGCAAACATTTGATTTTCAATCCTTTCTCATTTTCAATTGAAGCTTTAAAGGCTTTGAACTTCTCCAATGCTTTTGATTTTTCTTTCAAAAAGGCCACCCAAGTCATACGTGAGTAATCATCAATTAAGAGCATAAAATATCTCTCACCTTGCAAGCTTGCTGTCCTTGTTGGTCCACATAAATTAGTATGAACCAGCTCTAGAGGCATTGTACTCAAATACTCCTTGGTTTTGAAACTCCTACGAGTTTGATTACCCAACTGGCTATCTTTGCACACAATGTGAGAAGGTTTAGTGAGTTTTGGCAAGTCCCTCACCACCTCCTGCTTGCTGATCTGAACAAGACTATCAAAATTTATATGACCGAGTCTCCTGTGCCACAACCAAGATTCATCAAGTAAACTCAAACAACAAGTTTCACTCTTATCATCATCAAGAATATATAAGTTATTTGCTGCCATACTAGCTTTAGCAACATCAACACCATCTTTTCTAATCTTGCAACAATCAGAACTGAAAGTTATATTGTGGCCTTGATCACACAATTGATTGACACTAAGCAAATTATGTTTCAAACTTTCAACAAACAACACATTCTCAATTTGAGTCTTTCCATCATTCTACATTAGAGTACCTTTACCAGCAACCCTAGTAGATGAGTTTCTTCCAAACCTTAGCTTACCACCATTTGATATTTTAAGAGTTAAAAACTTCCTCTTATCTCCTATCATGTGTGTTGAACAGCCACTGTCCACATACCAAATGTTCTTCTCACTTTGTGCAAGAAAAACTGTTTGAACAATCAAAGATTTTGGTTCAGCCTCTCTCTTTCTTCTTCCAAACTTTGACTTCCTTAACCTTGCTTTTCACATCTTTCTTTGAGAGATCTGCACTGTCACTTTTACAAAACTTTGCTCTATGTCCAAGGTTATTGCATTTATAGCAAACATAATTATAATCCCTTAAAGGAGCAAAAGAGTTCTTGCTTGCAAATTTGAAATTATTTCTAAAAGACACCCTACAATTTGCTACTTTGTGTCCAAAATAGTTGCAAGCAAAACAGTAACCATAAAAGAATGAATGATTAAACCTGGTTAGGTGTGCTTGCCTAGCACTGAAAGGCTGTCTAAAATCATTATTTCTGATTTTTGTAGAAGGATTCCTTGAGTTCTCACCGTTAGTAGCCTACTATTCTTCTTTTGAGGATTTAGAACATTGACCTTCTTTAAGACCAACTCCACCTCTATTAATAGACTGTTTTTGCGAGGCCAAAACATCATCCAAAGACAAAGAACTTTTCTGATTTATGCTCTCATGGTTCAGCAGTGTAGAAGATTTGTCAAACTTTCTGAGAAAAACAATCTCTGATTCAAGTTTCTCACAATTTTCTTCTTTTAGCTTGATCTGATTTTTCAGCTCTTCTTGAATCGTCTTTGCTTCTTCATTCTGAATCTTCAAATCAACGATCAACTTTCTAGCTTCTTCAATCTGATTTGTCAGATCAATCACCTTCTTTTTAGCATCCTCTAGAGCTTGTGATTTTGCCTATTTTTCTTCACTTTCTTCTTTGAGCAGCAACTTCAAATTCTGATTTTTCTTTATAAGTTTTTTGATCTCACTTAAGGCACTGATTAGTTCTGCTTCATAGTCAACTTCAGCTTCTTCTGCATATTGCTCATCATCAAAATCTTCATTTTCATTCTCAGGTGGATTTACCTCTTTAGCCATAAACAAAATTTCTTCCTCTGAAGACGTCACTAGCTTCATGAAACACTATCATGATCATTTGAATAAAGCTTTTAGTAGTTTTCTTATGCTTATTCTTCTTACTTTAAAACTCCTTAGAATGCTTTGATTTCTTTTCATTCTTGCTGTCCTTGTTCTTCTCATAGGGGCATTTTCATGCATAATGTCCTATTCTTCTGCAATTGAAACATTTAAAAGGCAACTTGCTTTTGTATTTACTGGAGCCCTTCTTCAATTTTCACGTGAAATATGCTTCTTCTGAATCAGAACCATCATTCGAACTGTCACTTGAAACTTGTTCCTTTTGTTTGTCTTTCTTTAATGCTTTGAAAGCTGTCTCTTTCTTTGATGAAAATTCAGTATTTGTTCTCATCTCATAAGCTGTCAAAATACCATGAAGCTTATCAATAGATATTTGATCAAAATCAGCCACCTCTTCTATAGTAGAAATTTTTGGGTCAAATCTTAAGGGTAAGGACCTTAAGATTTTCTGAATGACAACACTATCTTCAACTTTTTCACCAAGGCCTTTAAGAGAGTTCACCACTTCATCTACCCTCAGAAAATAAGCAGCAATATTCTCTTCCTCTTTCATTTTCAGACTTTCAAATTGTATTCGATGGGGCTGAAGCTTGACCTTCTTCACTTTTTCATCTCCTTCATTGCATTCTTGAGCTTGTCCCACATAGCTTGAGTAGTGTCACAATGCATGACTTTCACAAACTCAGTTTCTGACAATCCACACAAGATTGCATTTATGGCCTTTGCGTTGCTTTCAAAAGTTCTTCTTTCATCAGTAGTGGATGGAGGATTTTGAGGAGGTGTATAACCAGTCACAACGCTGTTCCAAACATTAAATCCCAAAGACATCAAGTATGCCCTCATTCTAACACACCAAAAAACATAATTTGTACCATCAAATAAAGGAGCCCTTTTCGTTCCTAGTCCTTCCAGAGCACTAATTTTGAAATCTCACAGAAACAACCTTCAAGCTTTTAAGCCTTTGCAGGAGGTACTAGCTCTGATACCAATTGAAGATCACTCAGCAAATACTGAGAGGTGGTGGGGGGGTGGGGCGCGCTGAATCAGTATTTGAAACTTTTTTTAAAAAACTTTAAACTAGATAACTCATAAGAATTAGATATGAAACCATAAATCAACAACAAGAAACACAAGCACAAGTTAAACACCAGGATTACGTGGAAACCCCTTTCGGGTAAAAAACCACGACACAATTTTGTGTTTAATTAACTCCAAAGAGGGCACCAACCTTGTTACAAATAGTGAACATTGTTGTACCCAAACCAAATTTTTTGCTTCATCAAGGCATTTTGTTTAAAAAAGTCTAAACTTTGCTAAAATGATGTCAAATACAGTTTTTGGGCAATATCAAGCATGAACTTTGGTCAGTGTTGTGTCAGTCAAAAGCAGTATCTGTTGATCGAAACCTGAATTAGGGATTCAGAACGTGGCATTTCATGATGGAGGAGCATTTCACGACGACGATTATACCTTTGCATGGTCATTTTGGTGGCCAAGACGAAGATTTCAGTGGTCAAATTTAAGAGGATTTCTTAGGCAGAAGCAAATCTGCGCCCTTGTAGCTCAGGGGTGCCTTTCTCTTTGAAGGCTCAGATCTTGTGGCATGTGCTTGTAAAAGCAGTCAATCTCTTTAGAATTAGTTCAGTTATCCGTCAAGCTATCCTGCGAGGTTATCCGAGCTCTACAACTCCGGTAACTGACGTCAGAAGTTGAGGTATAGGAGATTGCAGTTTGCAAAAGGTTGTCAGTTCACAACTTTTGCACCCCTGTAGCCCAGGGGCGCCCTTCTTAAAGAGGGTGAAGATTCTGGCATTCTTGCCTGCTGATGCATTTTATCTCTTCACGACTAGTCTGACTATCCGATGAGCTATCGAATGCAGACATTCGGGACCCAGAGCTCCGACAGTCAAGATCAAAAGATGAGGTTACGAGAAAGCTTCACATCACAGAAAGTTCTCAAATGATAAAATTGCACCCCTGTAGCTTAGGGGCGCCCTCCAAGATGACCCCTGAGATGGATGAGTTTGCAGATGAGGTCTTCCTGAGATCTTGCGGCATGTGCTATGCGCCGGTGAAATCTCTTTAGGAGTAGTTTAGTTATCCGTCAAGCTATCTGCGAGGGTTATCAGGGTCTACAACTCCGATGGCGGCGTCAAAGGCGAGGTACAAAGAGATTGCGGTTGCAAGGTTGTCGATTCACAACTTTTACCCAGCTAGCCAGTAGCGCTTCTTAAGAGGTCTAGATTTTGAGTATTCACACTTTCTTGATGCATTTTATCTCTTCACGAATAGTTTGACTATTCGACAAGCTACTCGATCTCTGGAACATATGGGACCCGAGCCGGCAGTCCAAAGATCGAGAAAGGTGAGGTTGCAGCTTCACATCACAGAAAGTTCTCAAATGATAAAATTGCACCCCTGTAGCTTAGGGGCGCCCTCCAAGATGACCCCTGAGATGGATGAGTTTGCAGATGAGGTCTTCCTGAGATCTTTGCTACTCTAGTCTGGCTTCGCAACGCACCAGTTACCCTGCCAATCCGATATTTTGAGAGATCGTGGCGGAGATTCTACTAGGCACATAAATTAGAGGGTGGAGAAACATGAAACATACACTGTAGCCTCTGTAGGCCAAGGGCGCCTAGCCTTTAGGCCTATTAGATGGTGTTATTTGCTTTCAAAGTCTTCATGGGACTTGTGCGCAATTACTCCAGCTATCCAACAAGCCTAGCTGTCAGCCTCCGGGATTTGGCAAACGCTCGTACATGCGAGGTCTTTGCAAAATATTGAAAAACCAAGACAGCTTGAAAAATTTGGTCGTATATTTCATCTTGGGAAAGGCGCCCTTCTCTTTGAGGTCTTAGAAGCAGTTTTCTTGCTTCGTCACCTCCAGAGACATCTCTCGTAGGTCCTTCTAGTTACGCGTTGAGACAGACAATGCGTGAATCAGGTCACCCTAGCTCTCGATATCAGAGGTCAAAGTAGGGCATCTGGTTGAGAGTTGTACTTTTGACAAAATGGTGTTTGAGCCTTTTTAGGCCAGGGGCGCCCTTGCTTTTGGGATCCCTAATACAGCTTTCAGGTGCCTTACATACAGTTGTTGGATGCGGAATACTTCTAGTCATGCAGTGAGCCTATCATCCAGTCAGTAGGGTTCATCGTTCATTGTTAGTAGCCGTTTGAAGCATCAGATGGTAGAATGGAGAAATGGCTTAAGTCTGGTGTCGTAAAATCAATTTAATCAAAGGCACCTAATTTTTTGAGGTGTTAAACGTTGATTTTAGTAGTGATGACTCCCAGCAGTCATTTGATCCTCGCTTTGCAGGCTTCGCGATGAATATTCCTGCTCAGTCTCAGCATCATCCGGTCACCCAGAAATCAGTGTTGAATATGGTTAGTTGTAACTTTGTAGTCAGCTACAAAGTAGGGAGTTAGTAAAAAATGTCATATCGTGAGCAGGTGGGCCTTTATGAGGACAAAAGCGAAGGACTTTTGAAATCAGTGAAGTTATTTGCGGATGAGTCCAAGATCTAACGTGGTTTTGTCGTGAATAAAATAATAATAAATATCTATTTTTGCATGTCAAGGCATTGA